>PVIR01008049.1:30723-58352 GCA_004026965.1 Petromus typicus
CCACATAACAATACTGGGTGTGGAGACCCACACCCAGCAGCAACCAGTACCACATACCACAGTGCCGGGCGTGGTGGCTCACGCCTGTCATCCCAGCACTCGGGAGGCAGAGGCAGGAGGATTGTGATGTGAGTTTGAGGCTGAGCTCAGGGCCAGCCTGAACCACAAAAGCGAGACCCTGTCTCAAAAAAAAAAAAAAGAAAGAAAGAAAGAAATAGGTTAGGGAAAATGTAGTGCCTAAACATAAAATTTAGTAGCTGAGAAGAAACTTTGTTTTTAAATAGCTCTATCTTTCTTAGAATAGGTACAGAAATAGAGCAAGTTGTTTGCTTGCTATCTGGTTTTACATTTTGCCATCTACATAATCTTGCTACTGTGTGCCCACTGTTTATGTTTCATTTTCAATATATACTTTTTAAGCAAAGGAGTTTGTTATAAAATAATACTATCTAAGGTGGCACTGTACAGAAGCTAATATGACAAGTTTTTGTACTTGGTAATATTCAATAGACATTACCTGGAACATCTTCAGTAGCAATAAAACTATAGGGCTGGAAAGTTAGATGCAGGGCATTTATTTATGTTTTGTTTTGTGGTACCTATGTAGCTGATAATAGGACACTAAGCTCTTTACATTTAATTGTGTTTAAGAATATATATCATCTTTAAAGTGGACTGGTTCCTTTTTGAACATCTCACATTATGTGAAAACATGAGGAAATAAGACATGACAATTCTATATCTATTTATACATGTATATGTATTTGTTATTAGCTTTCTACATATTGATACGCATAAATAGATTGATAAGGAAGTTGTGCAGAAAGTTATTTTGCAATTCCTTTTAGCCTTCATAGTCTCTCAGTGTAGGAATTTTGAAGCAAGCATTTTATATGTAGCCCTAGTAGATGTCTGAGAGGATCCCAGAACTGTCGAACCCACGTTCCATTTTATGGGTCACTGTGTTCAGTGACTGTTATGCACCACGCCATCTTTCTTTCTTTTTCCATCTCAGATATTTAGTGATTGTTTGAAATGTGTAACTTATACTGCTACATCCACTCAGCATCTTAGGTTGGAACATTTAAACTCTCCCCGAGAACCTGTGCTAAATAAAATCTTTTCTGTATGTCACTCCACAGCTATTTGAGATGGTTTTAGTAATGGGTTCTACAGAGCTCAGTAGCTGTGACATTACCTGACTTGTGTTTTCTTATCTCTTGGTTTTTATGTTGATGTTCAGAACACCAATTCCCCTTGCTCAGGCTGAAGGGAAGCAATTTTTTTTTTGTTTCCCTCCAAAGGCTTAAAAAAAATAAAGAAAAGCTCAATTAAACACCTTGCAAGATTGGATGGTGTATATTAGCATCTTTCAAAGCTACAGCACCTGCCTTTAGGGGATTTGTAGTTTTCTGTTCTTCTGCAAAAAAAGAAAAGCTGGCTGGCAAAACAAACAAAAAAAAAAATTGGAAAGTAGGTATGAAACATGAGTCCATTTCCAGGGTAAAAATCATTTTATTTGAGTGCCTGCTTAGCTTTGTTGCTGCATTTTAATCTCCAAGGAGAGAAAAGTGTAGCAGTTTATCCACAATTGTACCTTCCATTATCGGTGGTATAGGCTCTGGTGCACACATGCAATTTCATTTAGATTGTTAATCACTACTCAGAATATTTGTTCTTACCTTTCTATGCTTTGAGAAGCATAGCTGTAGGGAAATCTGTGTAGAAATGTTCTTTTCCAAAAGTTTGACCGTTTCCCTTTAATTAGTCCTTAAAGCATCTTAAATTTCACTGATTTGTATGAGACTGGTAGGAAAAAAATTCTGGCAGAAGGAATAATGGTGCTGCCCAATAAATTGGAGAAAACCATTACCTAGAAAAGCATTCAAATAAGTCTCTTCTAAATGCAAGCAATACAACATTCACTTAAGAATGAGGTGTGAGTCTTAAACTGTGATTCAAAAATAGAATAAAAGTTACTACTGTAAATGAAGAAAATCCTGGAATGTGTTTTGCTAGTGGCTTTGATATTGCTGTTACTGGTAGGACCAAGTGAAGCATCTCAGCTGTGGAAAACAGATTTGAGGAGTAAATATATCCAACCCACAGTCAGAGGAATAGATTTTAAAATAATTCTACAATGGTTTTGGAAGGATTTGTGCATGCTGCATCCAACAGGAACAATACAACATACTGCAGGAGGATTTAACATTAAAAGTGACACTCCCAAGTAATTGTAGATATTTATGAAGAGTTATAGGATTGAAAACTCTGAACTCTTCAAATGGAGAATGTTACCTGGTAGAGTCAGTGTTACCTGGTAGAGTAGCTTTATGGGTAAGAATTTGGATTCCAGAGTCAGACACACATGACTGACATCAGTCTATCTTCCATTGACTTCAACTGACAATTAGGCATTTGACAATGTTTAAAAATGTTTGTAAATTAGTTTTGTTTGTAAAATTAGATAATAATAAGGCCTTAGTTAGAAAGGAATGTTTTGAGGAGTTAAGAAGTGCTCATAAGGCACTTAGTAAGTATTCAATAGTTTGTAACAACAAATGATGTCTATTATCACTATGTTATTAACAAGATGTTCTGGGAATGGACTCCATCTAGTTACAGCACATTTGGCTACAGAAATTGAACCATCCAAATACCACAGTCTGTTATACCATAGAAGGGACTGCTTTGCATTTTTCAAAGAACTAAAACATTATTAATTGTACTTTCTAAAGATGGATGAAAGAATATTTCTTGTCCCGCATGTGATTAGGTGACCTTGCCACTCCTTTTCATGAAAGGTTCATGTTTCCTTCTTCCTGAATCTGGGTGCATTGGGATTGCTTCAGCCAATAGAGAATAGTAGGAGTCACCTCAGAGGTAAATTAGAAAGAGCTTTAACCTGATTGGCTAGAATGTTCATGCTGCAGATCCTGTTTGTGTCCGCTGAGGTTACCAAACTGTGAAGAAGCCAGGTCACGTGGTGAAGGCACTTATAGATGCTCCAATTAACAGTCTTTCTGGACCATGTGTTTTCAAGGTAGGTGCCAGAACCACTGAGCTAAATCCTTGGCCCTCCAGTTGGCAATCTTTAATTTTGAGTCATTGCACTTAAACATCAGGCACATAAGTGAGCGAATTGCCATTGAATTAATCCTAGCTTTAGTCTTTTCATCTTAAACCCCACTCCTCTGTGAACAGAAGCCAGCCCAAACAAAAGGTTTCCAAATCACCGAATAATCTGTGAGTACAGTATAATGGTTGTTTGAAGCTACTATGTTTTGGGTTAATTTGTTATACAGCAAAGATAACTAAGAGAGAAATTCTTTTTTTGACCCATTCTCTATCTATGGATTTCTCAACTTAGTTAATCAGAATGTGCCTTTTACTGTAAAACACCAAACAAGCACAGTCAATATTGTCAAAGCGAAAACACATGAGGATAAAGAACATTACAGTGATCATGATAAGTACTGAGACTAAGGTAGGCACGACTATGGTGTAAGGTCTAGTAAAACCAAGGTACCTGGAAAATCTTCATGGTAGAAAGGCTTGTATGAGGCCTTGAAGGACACATAGGATTTTTTTTTTTTTTTTTTTTTTTGAGACAGGGTCTCACTTTGTAGTTCAGGCTGGCCCTGAGCTCAGCCTCCAACTCACATCACAGCAATCCTCCTGCCTCTGCCTCCCAAGTGCTGGGATTACAGGCATGAGCCACCACACCCGGCACTGTGGTATGTGTACTGATTGCTGCTGGGGTGAGTCTCCACACCCGGTATAGGTATGTGGTTACCAGGGATCGAACCTGGGCCCTTGAGCTTGCAAGACAGGTGCCGGAACCACTGAGCTAAATCCCCAGCCCACACAGAGGACTTTGATAAGAAGGAAAGGAAGAAGAGAGAACTCTCAGTAAAAATGAGGAGACATACGGTTTTGGAAAATAAGATTTGGGCATTGTATGTTAAAATTAATTATTTAGAATCATATTTAGCTTACTTGCAAAACTATATTTACAAAGAGGAATGCTTTTAGCTATTTTTCTAATTCTAAGATAATTTACTTAGGAACTATACTTTATATAGGTTGAAGTATGAAAGTAATACTAAATTGGACTAATTTTTATTAGATTAATAAGCAAACTCTGCCCCCTCTAAAAATAGTTTTTAGCCTTACTAAAATTCACGTAATTTTCAACAAATTCCATCAAATCTAAAGTGTTACAATTAATATTTATCATTTAAAAATTACCCACCAGCTCTCTTAGGACCGTTAAGCTATGACACATAGTGGGAAAATTGCCTTGTTCAAAAAAATATATTTAAATTTTCAAATTTAGATTATAAAATCTATCTTAAAACATAAATATACAACATAAAATATAGTAAATTTATGGCAACTAACATATAAATACAGTATTCACAAAATATCTTTTTTTTTCCTCCAAAGAAAACCACATTGCTGACTCAGGCTTCTGTGTTCTTATAATCCCTCTGAGAAATTCTCCCTAAATACTACCAAAGTATATGGACTCTAGTTTTAACTATAATTTAAAATTTGGAATTTTAGACTTTTCACTATCTGCTTTGAACATAACTCAGGTTTGGACTGAATCACTCCCTCAGCAATGAATTCTGTTGAATTGCTCAATTTCTTGCTCTTGCTTAAATTGGGGCCATCTCATCTACTGTTCAATTCGCCCTTCCTCCCTTTGGAATATTACAGATAACTGACTCCCTTTCTATAAGAAGATCATTCTACTGACTGAAGCCAGCACCCCCATATAACTCACCACCTTCACTTTTCTTGGCTAACAGTCCAGTGTTCTCTCATGTTACCATCCTTCCAAAACCTTTATCTTAGTTGTTGTCCTCTGAATTGTTTTCAGGGTACCCAGATCTGACAGTGGTAGACAGGCCAAGACATGGCCACACTCTAATATTTGTGAGTTCCACAGTTAAAGTTACCAGTCACATGTGGTTATTTAAACTTGAAGTTAATTTTTAAAGTATTTATTCAATTGTGCTAGCCAGTTTTAAGTGCTTCTTCTCATGTATCTCGTGACTACCGTATTGGACAGCACACATATAGACTATTTTCTGCATCTTTGAAATACTTATTCTTCTCATCCAGATAAAAATATAGAATATATGAGAATGTTAAAATACAAAATAATATGATAAATGGATATGGGCATAGATATAGGCATTAAAGTCACTAATAATTTTATGATTTTCCCTAGTTGAATGTTTTACAGAGGAAACCTACTGATTAAGAATTTATAAGGTCGAGCTATGGAGTTAGCTCAGTGGTTCCGGTGCCTGTCTTGCAAGTGCAAAGGCCCAGGTTCGGTTCCCCGGCAACCACATACAATATTGGGTGTGGAGACTCATGCCAGCAGCAATCAGCATCACATACCACAGTGCTGGGCGTGGTGGCTCACACCTGTAAGGGAGGCAGAGGCAAAACACCTAAAAAAAAAAATAACTTGTAAGGTCAGAGTTTGGTCCCCAGTACCTCATGTGCACACACACACACACACGCACACACACATAACCACACACACGCAAATTAGAGGATGTAATTTGGGCTAGGGATTTGATCAGTGGCACTGCACCTGCCTCACAAACACAAGATCCTAAGCTTGATCTCTAGTACCATGAAAAAAATTTGGCCTTTGAAGGCAAACCTACTGCATTTAGGTTGTCCTAGCCATGTGCTTTTGGTCAGATTAGTGACCTGAGGCTTTACTTCCCTTAATTACTAATAGGTTTATGAATTTCTTAAGATAATTACTATGCTCAAATAAAAATTCTTGTAAAAGTATTTAGCACAATGTCCAGCACATACCAGCTGTTAATATGGGCATAAGGCATCACAGCTATTATTATTTATAGAATTCATTTTAGCCCCTAAGTACTAATAGCAGAATTCATGCAGTAACATAATATTGTACTTTATTAAGTGAACTGGGACTTGACAGCATGCAAGCAAATAACCACTTGATTCTTTTCCATTCCTCTGTCTTTAAATTTATTCTGCTGAATTTTTCTTTCCTCCCTAGAGTCTCAGGTAGATTCCATAGTCTTCTATGTGATATTCATTGTCATTTCCAAGTAGTAAGAAATCAAATCTTGCTCAATGTACAAGTTTTAATCTTTCATCTTAGTCATCTTATGACAATTCTGGCTAAAATTCTTCAGTGGAAAAATGGGCTCGATGTTCTCTTTTGTACTTCTCCATTCTTGCACACCTCTCTCATTTCGAACTGTCCGTGGATTCTCTGAGTGTGCTAATGGGAAGTGTGAGTGGGAGAAATGTGCACCAACAAAGCGTGTAGATAAGAGGACATGCTGAGATGTTAGGGTACTTAGGGAAGTCCTGTGGCTGCGGCTTGTCCGTCTGCCCCTCCCTGATGTCAGGTGGTGACTCCTATAGTTGCCTTCTCAGCCTCTGGTTTGCAGTGGTCCACGCTCAGATTGTCTCAGTGGGTGTCATGTCCCCCTGCAAATGTTCTTCTTCAAAGATGGTTGAAGCTCAGCTGCCTTCTACAGAATCCATATTTGGCTCTCAGAAAGCCTACACTTTTGTCCCTCCATTGGTGGGACGACAGTTAACTTCCGTGGAGACCCTCTTCCTCATTCTGTTCTAGGGCACTGATTGAATCAGGATCTAGTGTCACATTTGTGCTCAGATCCAAGTCAGGTAGGATTTCTATCCCCAAAGTATTTTATTAACTGATTGGGACTTGACTAGAAACAAGAGGTGAGTAGCTGGATCCACCGCAATTTCAGGAGAGCCAAGTGTAGCTCTGTAAGTGTTCTCTGCAGCCCTCTTTGTATGGGTGGGACTGTACTGGAATAGAAGCCCTTCTGCCTACCCCAGTGTGTGTCTGGATGGTGCGTGACCTACTGAGGAGGGACCTTCACCATGCACATTGTTTTTTTTTTTTTTTTTTTTTTGAGACAGAGTCTTGATTTTGTAGTTCAGACTGGCCGTGCACTCAGCTTTGAACTCAGCAGTCCTCCTGCCTCTGCCTCCCAAGTGCTGGGATTATAGGTGTGAGCTACCATGCCTGGCACTGTGGTATGTGGTACTGATTGATGGTGAACATGAGTCTCCACATCCGACATTGGTGTATGTGGTTACCGGGGATTGAACTATGGACTTTGTACTTTCAAGGCAGGCGCTGGAACCACTGAACTAAATCCTTGGCCCACACATTCTTAAAGTGGAGCTGAAGGGCCAAACTCCACCTACGTGTGTATTAGGGACTCACATAACAATGATTACAAAGTCTCTGGTTTGGATTAATGATCTGGTTTGACTCTTATTATGCTCAGTATTTGGGCTTCTGATAAAATTCTAAGTCAATAGGAAAATCAGTTTAATATTATACAACCATTTTCCTCATGGAACGCTGGATATTGATGCTTACGTGGAGAATATAGAAGGTCATCGTTGTCCAGAGATTTGGGAAGCAGCACTTTCAGTTCAGGGTGCACACTTGAACAGATCTCAGCCTTGAGACAAAGGATGGGAGCAGAAGGGGATGTTTCATGAAGGTCAAGGACACTGGCCTGTGGTAAATGAAAAGTGAGAAGGTTTCTTAGTGAACTGAAGCCTTTTGCATGTTTTTAACTTTTACTGCAATAACCTGGTTTAAAAAGAAGCTGCCCTTGATTTCTGGCTTTTCATTTTCAGGATTAGGGTAGACATTCATCTTTTTTTCAACTAATCACACTGGATGTAAAAAAAAAATGTTGATCTAGTAACAAAGAAAAATGACCTAATCTATTTCTTGGATAGAACATAGCTTCAAAATTTAGTAGTTCTGTTAAAATGACTTGAAAGCAGTTATTTATTGTTTCCCTAGGTGAGAAAGCCCTGTCATGCCCCACTGCCCCTGATTAAGCATTTTCTCATTTCTCAGAGATACACCCAGAGAGTCAAGTAATTTATGTACAGTGCTTTCATGTTGAAGTTCATAATTTTTTTAGGCATTCTCGGAAGTATTTCAAGATACAATCCTTTAAAATCATCCATTTAGAATGGATTTGTTACTGAGTAGAGCTCACTTGCCTTCATCTTTATACACACAATGGTTGGATCCTTTCTTAAAATCAGGCTTTATTATGGAGAAGAGAGACAGTCTGTGAATGTGCTGTGTTCTGTAGAACGTGGACATAAAGAATAAGAAAGACAAGCTTCAACTACCTTCCTGAGTTTCCTGTGGTTATAGCTGGTTATAGCTTGGGAGAAGTTTTACACTAATCAGCCATGTGAAGGACAGGAGTCTACTTGAAGAATATCATAAAATGTTTATGTGTGCATTGATTTGATGCCTCTTTTCTCCTTGGTGATAGGATCTTGATCTTATATATTCACTGACATAATCTAGCCTGAATAAAGGAAGCAAAATATGAAAAGAAATAGTACATGCTGATGGCTAAAACATGTGCTAGGTGCTGTGATAAATATTCTGTAGACTATGTCATTTACTCCCTTTTACAGGTAAAGAGATAAAAGACACCAAAGAAGTAAGGTAGCCTGCCCAATGTCACCGACCTAAGGCTAGCACTATGATATTAAGTGGTTGGACTCTAAAACCAGGAGCTTACCTCGTACTCTAAGGGCAAGATCATTCATTAGGTATATATCATAAGAATAGTATGTTATCTAATTAAAATAAACAGAGAAGAATTTTGTTTCTTTTCAAGAATTTGAAGATGATATTTATATTCCAAGAATAGCTTAAAGTTTGAATGGCAGAGCTTCATTTGGTGTCTGAGAAAACAGATTTGATTTTGAAAGGCCCTGTTGGGAAGCAGCTCCCCCAGGGAAACCTAAAGTGCCCTTGTGAGCTCATCCTAGGTTCATGTTTTGTGCCAAATACTCAAATCTATCTGCATTTGGGGTTTTTTAAGTTTTCTTTCTTCAGCCAGGAAGTGGCACCAGTGCTTAGTGTAGATGTGATTATCAGTAGAACACACACTAGTGCACACACAGTAGTCTGTAAAAGCACTGTGTGAGCACAATCTCTGTGACAGAATAGATATTATCCAGTGAGGCCACTGTTATTCTTTCACTTAGTGCAATAACAGTACTTTGTGCATATAGGGATGTTAAGGTTAGCAGACTTTTGCCAAATTAGATGCTCAATAAATGTTAACTTGTTCAACACTGAACAAAACCATAGACAAACTTGTGTTGAGAAAACTAAAATCTCATCCTTCTCTTCCAGTCTTGACCTCATATAGGGGTCTTGGCAAATTATTCAAATGATATATCATGTTAGGTGCTAGGTTGCTTCATAGTCGTACAGAGGCAGTGTCTGTGTCTTTAACCTATGCAGATGCATGAATCCACAACAGTTCTTTTTCTAGCTGAGATTCCTAAGTTTCCTTTTCAAATAGCTATTTCCTTGTGGAGATGGCCAAGCTGTCATTCCTGTCAACTTACATGCAGCTCCAGAAGTTCATAGCCATGTAGCACTGCAGCTTGATCTCTGCAACATGCAGGCACAGCTTCATCTGGAGATGAGCACACGCCAGATTTTCTAACTGTCCTGACAAAACTGGTCATGGAAAGCCAGGTCTGATTTTCCAAAATCAGGATTTAAATCCCAACCTTGATTCCCAGTACTGAAAAAAGAAAGGAAGGGAGGAAAGAAAGAGAGAAAGAGAGGGAGAGAGAAGAAAGCCATTTAAGAAAACATTTTGGCTCTTGGCTACTTCAAAAATTGATTCCCTAAGCTAACACTAAAAACTAAAATTATTCTTTTTCTTTTCTTTTTTTTTCTAAATAAGAAGCATTTTATGAGACTGGAGCTTTTTACATATTTTGGAGAGCAAAGTGGGGTGACTCAGCCTCATACTGCGATGGCCTTGAATAATTATGGGACTTGGCAGGGACCAGCGGCACACTCCCACCACCGTCCACCCTCCACTCCTTTAAGGTTTAACTTCCATGAGGGGCACTTACCTAGACCCAGAGCTGTCTTGTGTCTTCCATGCAGTGATTCCTGCTGGCTTTGTGTGTCATTACCTTCAGGTCTTTAATGTCCTTTACATGCACTAATGCCAGGACTTAGCACCTATTCGTAAGCAGCTAACTGATCCTATAGTCCTGTCTTCCAGTCTACAGTGAATCATTACAACAAAGCTGAGTGTGAAATTTAAGTCTGAGTTTTTAGAGTAAAAATTAGCTGAACACTTTTCTAGAAATAAAAGCATTTATGACCTACTTAGTGGTATCTCAGGGATGACACCAACTGTTTGCTGAATGTACTGATTTCCACTGTGGTTCCCTGGTATTTACCTCCCGTGTTCCCTCTGACATGCAAACCAAGCAGTAATAGCATAATATTGATCTCAATCTTCTTCTCCCTGTAGGAGTAGAGGCTTCCATTAACTTGCTGTGTTTGTGTGCATGCCTGCGGTTACAGTGCATCCGCATTTGAGTGAAGGTAAATGCAGCAACAGAAGTGATGTTTACGGTTTTCCAAGATATAGAGATTTAATGTTCTAGCTGTTTCTATGTCTGATTGAGATTATATAATATTCAGAAATCTTCATGTAAGGGTGTAAAATTCATTTTCATTTTCTTCTAAGTTATCAGCTAAATTCTTGTATATCTAATGGAGTCTAGTTGTAAGAGCACTAGAACTCTTCGATGCTTACCCTTTGTTGTTATAAGAGGCAACACAGCGTAGTAATTCAGAATGTACAGTCTGCACAGGTTTGAATCATTGCTTTACGATGTGATCTCATCAACAAAATGGAAAAAATTGTAATACCTACCTCCCATAAAATTTGTGAGCCACACAGAATGCAAAAAGTAATAACATCACATAGTCACTGTTTTTCTAGAATTAGTGATTTTGGACAGAAATTCTGCATTCTGAATACTACTTTACTTGCTTTTTTCCTAAATTTAGTAGTGAATTTAGGTTTCTTGAATTGTTTTGCCTCTGGTAATCAATAAAAAATTAAAGTGTTAGAATGAATAGATGTGAATATTTACTGCATAAAAAATACAGTGAATTGGATAAAATAATGCATAATCTTTTAAATGAAACATAGAAAGCAAGATTGCAGATGAGTCTTATAAGTAAGACATAAAACTTCAGAGATACTTGTATAGGATGTTATGAATATGGGAAATTTTCAACAATATCCATAATGTCTAGAGAAATTATGAAAACAACTATTAAAGAGATTTGACATCTATCCTGTAATAAAAGTTAGAAGCACTTTTTTCTTTGTCTTGAGAGGCTGAAATTAAAAGGGAATTAATATAGTTAAGAACACAGAGTGTCTCAAAGTAACCTTTTTATTTTAAGAAGTACATTTGGGAACAAAGGAGGCAAAACCTGTGTTTGAAGAAAGAAGAAACAACTAAAAATAACCTGTTCAAAAACAGTTGGAGAAGAAGAAATGATTGAGAGTGTAAGAGAGTGTAGCAAGGGAAATGGATATGATCAAAGTATGTCATACTGGTACAGGGATGATGTAGGAGATAAAACAGGATCTTCAAATGGTATAAGGGAAATATAATTCTTAACTTGTTAGATGTCTGATACACTGAGTTCGTGTTCTCTAAAATCAAAGAATGAATTCTAGGAACAATGGAAATTAAGAATTCGAAATGTTTGAGATGATAGCTCCTGAGAGGCAGAAGGGGTCCTGAATGGGTCGTCATGGACTCTCACTTTTCAGGAGAAGTTTTACAGAGCAAAACCACATGGTGCAATATGGGTTAAAGCCAGGAACAGCCAATAAGGTTATGAGTACAGGCATGCAGGTAACAGTGAGCCAGTGGGGGAGTAAATCACGTAATAAGTTTGCATGGAAAGAACAAAGACTTTTTCTAGGAATGGTGGGTCCAGAGGTCTTGTTCATCTCCTGGGGTGACTGATGTCTTTCTAGGCTTCATTATTTCAGGTGTTATCTCTTAAATTGTCCTCTGGGGAAGTATGTAGGCCTGGTAGTTTCGTCTTTATCTTGAGGCCTGACTTCTAACAGGTGTGTCTCTAGCTATGGTTGTAATGTGATGTCATCTTTTGTGCTCTTTTGGGGGCCTCATTCTCTCTGACAGCCTGTAATATTTTTACTTAACTTAGCTGTCTATGATAATAAGTGTATATGAAAATACCACAGGGAAACTCAATATTTTATAAAATTTATATGCACTAATAAAGATAGAATATAGGAAAAATTAAACTTATGAAAACAGTTGCTTCATTAGTTAGAAAAATGTAAATTTCATTAATAACTTTTTTCATAGCACTCATTTTATTAAGTACTGTATATGCAAAATTTAAAATAAAAGGTTATGAATTATAATTTCTAAGTCAAATTATGGTCTCATGGGTACTTATTATGGAAATAATTTAATATCAGTTGTTTTTTAAAGTGAATCAAAGAGTTTACTGTTTAAAATATGTCAAAGTAAGAGCTATTTTCAAGTTTAAGTATTTTTAAGTGAGTAAGTGTTATACGCACCTATGATTTAGAAAAGAAAACCACCAAACTCTTGAACATTCATTAGAGAATGACACATGTGAATCACAAATATTTTTGAAGGATTGTTCATTGCTAGAAGCACCCTACTGCTATTGATTCTAGAAAATTCTTCTCATGGAGAAAGAGCCAAGGAGATTTCAGCCCTCAGGGTCTTCAGGGCTCCTCCCCCTGCTTCCTGGTGTGGACATACAGACCTCGTCTACTTAGACTGTCTCTCAAGAGACAGGCTACATCTTTTCAGATATCAATTGCAATCCTTGGTTAAGACTGTACCTCTGTTGGACACATTAATTTTCCTGGCTCCTTCAATATCATCAGCCAAAAATAATTTTTAGTACTGAATTGTAAATATATTTTAGCTATGAAGGTATGGAGGTGGTGATTTGGTTGTTGAACAGGTTGATGTCCTGGTATTATATGTGCTGTAAATGTGACGAGATATATATGGTGCAAAATTGAAAGCGATGAGGTAAAAAACACTGCTGTTACTTTTAATGCCTGTTGTGTGTTGTTTGGGGCATTTAAATACTGAAGCAAAATTACAAGGGATCTCAGTGTACTTTTATTATTAAATGAGGAAGATAGTAAACTTGTAGTATTTTCTGAAGTGATATTAGAAACACTAGAAAATATGACAGATTTTTCTGGGTGAACAGACTGTTTCTCAAACACCTCAAGGACCTCTACAAAGAATTTGCTAACTCACATAAATGATGTAGAAAGAGCTTCCAGAGAAGATTAATTTCAAGATGTTATTGATGAATTTTCTAAGTGGTGGCATGCTGGTTATAGACAAGGGAAAATTGTTCAAGTTACATTTCAACTATCTTCTATGAAATAACATGTAAAAGTGGTGTACAAATTAGATATAAATAATATTTTATGACTGGTGGCCTACTCCAAACACTGATGAATAAGTTAGAATACTTTGAGACAGCAACATCTTCAGAAATAAAAATGTGAAAGAATATTTTCTCCATTGGAAACAAATACATTGAACAGAATAATTCATAATAAAAATGCACAGAATAATGTACTGATGCATTTAGTCGTTCAGTTTTAGTATATACATCTTCAGGTCACATTACAGAATGCAAAGAGCTGTTTCATGGACACTTTGGATAAATACTCTTGAATGAACTTGAACAGGCTCAAAGCATGGGAAGTTTTTACTGTGGTTCAATATTTTAAAATAACTGTGGAATGAGGAAGGCTTCCAAAAGGAAATTAGGGTTCTGTTATTTTTGGCAATAGGGTCTGAACAGTGTTTTTTAAAATGTGTCAACTCTTAGTCCGTTCTCAGAGTTCTGGGAGTTTCAAAACAAGGTCTCAACATACTGTTCCAGTTCTGTACAATTGTGGGTGTCTTAGACCCTGAAAGAGTTCTACCTCGTAGTCAAAAATATCATTGTCTGTTGTTCATATCTCACAACTCTCCTCTCCATATTTGCTTACACAGAGTATATGCTCAGAATGCTATTCAAGACCCAGCCCAAATGGCCTTCCACCGTGACTGTGAATCTCTAGCTCTTCCTGGTCTGCTTATTTTAGACCTATTGATGAGCACACCTTACTTACACCTGTCTGCCTGAGGGGAGAGTCTTCTACAGTTCTTCTTCCTCTATAGTTCAAACTCTATTATAGTAACTATAATGAGACTTGCATAAAGAAGACTCCTAATAAATATTTATTAAATAGATGCTTGCAGTATAAATTGAATGATGTCTTTCAAAAGAGATTTTTTGAAAAACAAATTTTTTATTAGCCCCTAACTGAACTAGTTATTTCTTATTTTGTAACAAATAACAGTTTAAACCTAGCAGTTTAAAGTAATATATGCTTATCACCTCTCTGTTCATTTGAGTCAAGAGTCGGGGCACAGCTGAGCTGGGTCCTCTGCATTAGTCTGTCATGGCTAGAATCAAGGTGTGCAGAAGACAGAGATCTTATCTGAAGGTTTGATTGGGGAAGGCAGTTAAATAGAGGGCTTCAGGTACTGGCTGCCAGTCAGGTGGAAGTCCTCAGTTTTTTACTACACGGGTTTATCCAACATGCTTCTCTCATCAAAGCATACCCACTGAGAAAGCAACAGAGACTCTACAGTTTTATTTAACCTAATTTTGGAAGTAACATCCACCGACCTTAGACACATTCTGTTAGTCCAGGTAAATCTTAAATCTCATTCATCTCCAAGTGGATAGCATTACACAGAGAATGAATAATAGTAGATGGGAATGGGGTGGGTACCTTTGAAGGTGTCTATATTTACTCAAAGGTTATTTGAACAATATACACTTTAATAATCCTATGCTATTCTTCATATATACCTCCCCTTATATCAAACATCAAAGTTTACCAAGTTTGTCTCTTTGTGGAGACCCAGATCAAATGTAATCATTTTACCAAGGTACTCTTTGATTTTATACGTTGAATATAATTCCTTCTTTTGTACATACTTAGATTTTATACCTTTCTTATGGCTCACATTAAAGGAGAAACTCAAGTCTGGTTGGGTCAAATATGTCACGTGTATACACCAAGAGTTCGAGCACACTCACTGCTGTGCATAGAAGCTGGCCTATAGCTGTTTGGGAGCTCCTGTTCTTCCTTTAATGGTGACTCCTTCACTCGATGAAGAGCTACCATAAAAGGTAAAAAACTTGTGCCCCACTAAGGAGCTACAGCCCTTTGCCCCTAGGCTCTCATAGTCACACCCACTTCCTGTGCTTTATATAAGCTTATATAGCCCTCAATAAACTGGAAGCATACACCCAAACCTCCCCAGAATCTGCAGGGTGACACTGTGCACTCACCCTCCTGGTCTGAGCCTCTGAACCTGATCCTCAGCTGCTTACCACCCTGACACCCAGGATGACTACATCACACTTTATTTTTAATTCACCAGGATTAATACAGTCAACTCACCTTCACCAGACACAGAGCCAGGAAAAAAATATATAACAGCAGACTCATTTTCTTCAATCTGTATATCTTGTGGGTACTATTGCTTGAGTGAAAAAATAATAATATGGGAAGATAGATTTCAGGAAACATAGTAAATCTCAGGCACTATAATCATTTATCTTACAACATATAGGCTAAAAACAATCACCCCAGCAGATATCCATTGCAGTGGTTGGCAAACAATAGGAGTTCATTCATCAGTTTATGACTTCTTCATTACTTTTCTCCCCTTCCCTATTTGTCCAACATCTATAGCGTATTTGAAAATACTCTAAAAATACTAAGATATTTTAAATTGTTTATTTAATCATGCAATATGTCTTCAAAGAACTAATGAGCATCTTCTAGTGTCAGGCACCATTCTGCACATTAGAGATGCAGTAGGAGGCAAACTGAAAAAGATAATATCCTTTCTTCTAGTAAAGGTTGTGTTTTGGTAAAAGGAGACATGTAATGAACAGGTGTGGCAGGTGATGATTAAGTGTCACGAAGAAAAGCTGAAGTAGGGAAAAAGCTAGAATGATGTGGTGGGGATTGTTTTATACAGGATGAGAAGGTGGACATCTGAGCAGAAAATGAGTGTCTGGTGGAACAGAGTTTCATAAGGAGAGAAGAGAGAATATAGAGGTTTGATGACAGGACTGTAATTGGTGTTACAGGAGCAGCAAAGAAGCCAGCAGAGCTGTGCAGAAATGAACCGGGACAGAATAGTATGGGACAAGGTTAGATCGGTAGGTTGGGAAATAAATAGTTAGATGGTGAAGCAGATGATCTGTGAACCTGTAGCTCATAGTCAACAATGTAGCTTCCACACCAAATAAGATGGAGATTCCTTGGGTTCTCAGCAGAAAAACACAGTACAAAATTTTTTCTAAAGAATCATTCCAACAGTAACTTTGGTAGACCTTGGAAAGTAGGGATAGAAAAAGGGAGACAGTAAGCATGGATGATATGGTGAAATATGCATTTGGTGTTTGTCCCATTTTTTGGAATGTACTCCCCAAAGCTCTGTGGTTTTTGTAGGCTCGTGAGTTGACTGTTACCTGGAAGCCCCTTCATAGCTTCAGGATGGAGCTGTGGTTGTGGGAAAGACCAAGGCATGATTAGAGGAATGGGACTTTCCAGCTTCACTCCTCTCTCCCAAATCTGTAGGAAGAGGTGAAAGTACACTGGCTCGGGTTTACTTAATCATGTGATGTGAGAAAGTTCCCATAAAGGTCTGGTTTCAGAGAGATGTCAGATAGCTGAACATATGGATTTTGTGGAAGCTGTTGTTTCCAGAGAGGGCAAGAAATCTTTGCACTTCTTACACCACTGCCTACCTGCCTCTTCTCCTGATGGTCACTTGTGTCAGTTGTTATATCTTTTTTAGTAAACCAGTTACACGAATGTTTCCTTGAGCTCTTTGAGTTCTCCTAAAATATTAAATCCAAGGAGAAGGCAGTCGGGATCCCTATCTATAGCTGGTCAGTGTATGGGTGAACCTATTACTTATGATTGGCATTTGAAATAGGAGTGGGCTTATGGGATTAAGCCCTTAATCTGATGCTGTTCTTAGATGAATTATGTCAAAATTGAGTTGAATTAGAGAATCTGCCACAGAATTGATTGCTCAGTGTGTGGGGAAAACTCCACACACTTCTGGGGCCACGGAAGTGTTGATCGATGAATAACAGCATAGAAAAAACAGTTTTAATTTTCCTTGTATTCACTCAGTGTGCTACTGCAATATTCCAGGTGAATGGTTGTGACCGTTTGAAGTTTGAATAGAATCAATGAGATTTGCTGGTTGATTGGAGATGGGCTCTTCGAGGAAGGAAATAACATAAAAGATCCCCTAGCTTTTGCCCAGAAGACGAGAAGGTGGTGTTAACATCTGAGATGGGAACACTATTTGGGATGAGCTGGGTCAGAGGTGGGAGGGATTGGGGTGGGCAGCAGCAGCATGGTTTTGGAGATGTTCAAGTTGTGACGCTGACTAGGCACTTAAATTGAAACATCAAGGGCTGGGGAGTTACCTTACTGGTTCTGGCACCTGTCTTGCAAGCGCAAGGACCTGGTTTCGATCCCCAGTTAACCACATACAATCCTGGGTGTGGAGACTCACACCCAGCAGCAATCAGCATCACATACCACAGTGCCGGGCGTGGTGGCTCACGCCTGTAATCCCAGCACTTGGGAGGCAGAGGCAGGAGGATTGCTGTGACGGGAGTTTGAGGCTGAGCTTAAGGCCAGCCTGAACTACAAAGTGAGACCCTGTCTCAAAAAAAAAAAAAAAAAAAAAAAAAAAATTGAGATGTCAAGTGTAAAGTCAGCTCAGTGGAAGTCAAGAGTAGTTGGATTATGAAAATACACCCTGGAAGTCATGAGCACATGCACCCTATGGAACAGATCAACCAAAGACGGAATGTGCACATGAAAGGGGTTATGGGGCGGAGTCCTGCAGCTCCCAGCCATGAGAAGGCTTCCCTCATCTGCAGCAGACTCTGGCCGAGCTGCAGGTTTTTCTCCAGAGGAAAGGAATTCCCTGCCTGCTCAGTCTGCTGCACGGAGGTGCTTTATGCAGTCTCCCTGGATAAAGAAGCAGACAACACGAAGCCATTGGCAGAGGAGGCCAGGGGCGGAGGTACATGGAGTTCCTGGAAGGTTTGGATAGGTCAGCCTCTGGGCCTGAGCCCTACAGAATAGGTGCAAAGGAAACGCGTCCCCAGGGGCACATCCAGGGATGCAGTGCCCATCCTCCCAGCCTTCTTCTGGCAGTGTTTCAGAGAACCTGAAATTACAGACAATAAAAGTGATTTAAAAGAAGCAATAAAATAATAAAAAGTAAGATAGAACAGTTAAAAATAGACAAAATAAGAAAGCAGATTAAATAAATGACCCATTCACCTTCAAACAATGCCTCAGAAAATATAATCAAGAAAGGTAGAATACAGCAAGTGAAGCATGAGCCAAGAGCAATTAAGACAAAATAAAATTTAAAACTGAAGATCAGAGATAAAATAAAATAATGCTAAACAAGCTAAGGTGACTTTAAAAAGCACAGAAGGCAAACTGATTGACACTAGCTGAATTAAATGAGCAATAACGTAAAGCTCCAAGTTACTTGAGAGTGTCCTTGAGCTCGGACTAACAGGCCTGTGGCAGGCTTCTCTTTCTTAAGTCTCGGGTTCTGCAGGCTGCCGTGTCTGGGGCTGAGAGCCCTTGTCTTCTTACCGCACTCCTCTTTGCTCCGGTTCTCGGCATCTTTTCTCTCAGATTCCCTCCCCAGTGTGTAAATGGGAGTGTGCACCCGCTGGCTCTGTTTCTTGGCAGGAACTCTCAATTCTGGCTGTGATTTGTGGAGCAGAGTTGAGCACCTGACCCAAGCTGGACCAATCAGAATCTCCTCCCTAGAAATCTGTACTTATAACTGAGCTTTACTCAGTCAGCACTGGCCTTTTTATTAATAATGGCAACAGTAATATTCAATAATTAATATTTATTAAAAATTGATGTGCTAGACAAAGGTTTTTATACGTATTTTCTTAATTGAATTCTTTTTTTTTTTTTTTTTTGAGACAGGATCTCGCTTTTGTGGTTCAGGCTGGCCCTGAGCTCAGCCTCCAACTCACATCACAGCAATCCTCCTGCCTCTGCCTCCCGAGTGCTGGGATTACAGGCGTAAGCCACCACATCTGGCACTGTGGTATGTGGTACTGGTTGCTGCTGGGCGTGAGTCTCCACACCCAGCATAGGTATGTGGTTATCGGGGATCGAACCCGGGCCCTTGCACTTGCAAGACAGGCTCCGGAACCATTGAGCTAAATCCCCAGCCCAAAGAGGTCATTTTCTATCAGGTGGTAAACATTTGGCTTTGAGGTCACTATGTGGAGAACTCTACAGGTCAGTTCTGGATATTCTGGGAGCAGAGGCCTTTTGACCTTGGCACATGACCATGTTTCTTTCTTCTAGAGCACAGAGAACGCTCCCAAAAGAAGGAGGCACCACACAGCTGACTTTGTTCTGTCACCACAAGATGACAATGTGCATTGTAACCAAGCAGTGGGAGAGAATGGGGCCATTCTCCAGTCTTCTGTGCCATTTTATTTTCATGATGCCTTGAGCAGTTCTGTGGGTTTATTGCTCTGGAGCATCCCCCTGGCCTGATGGGTAAAGGCAGCCCATCCTGTGACCTATGAGTGGGAGAGGAAAGGCACACGTTTTCACTACCACTGTGACTCGCATGTGGTGGGGAGAAGGTTAACCTCAGGGAAGGCCCAGAGAGTGCGGTCAGTACTTGCAATGGAAGTCTTCCTCCTGCGGACTCTGGTAGGAGAGGGAGATGGTTTGGGAGCTGTGCCTAGGACCTTAACAACAGTGAAGAGGAGCAGCTCTTCAGTCTGAGGATAAAAGAACGATACAGGTGACTACCACAGGTCATCTTGGATAGAAAGACTGGGGCTTTCCTGGTAAACGTGCCTGTGGAAGCCTGGCTCTGGTTTTCAGCTTTTCATTCATCCAATGATGAAAGGAATCATTTATTACTCTTCTAACTTGGCAGGAAAAATGGAGACTCTCTGATTTTTGGATTGATATTCAAATAGTTATTTCCTTGTTTGTATTCCTGGGAATTCCTTATTTACAAAGTCAGAGTAGCTTTGAATTCCTGACCAAGTTCCTATTTTGCCAACAAAATCATCTAGATGAATCATAGACTTTGGGCCTAGGAAGTTTGCAACTTCCTCCTTCTAGGGAAGGATAAAGGAAATAAGGTTGAGAGGGGTTGACAGGCCCTTGTTGGAAGAGAAGAGAAATAGCAGGGACAGATATCCTACCTGACACCACAATGTCCCTACAAGACTAAGAGGCCCAGCTCTCTGGGGCTTTGAGTAGCTTTGACTATTTTTATTGGGATGGGAGATATCTGGGGCCTTATTGTTCACTGTACTATTTAAAAGACATTTTACATCACTACAGTTCAACACTATATTTCACAACATCCTCAACCTATAGTTTTTACAACATCGACCTATAGAGTTTTCAAATCTTTTAAGGATTCACCTGCCTTGTGCTTTCCATGACATCATTGCTCACTGTAACTTCTAAGAACTTGTGTCACCTCTGCTTCATATTTGCAGTGAAAGGAAACATCACTTTATCAAGACAAATATTTCGTTAGTGTGTGCCTGTTCTTCTATTCTCTTTCCTCTCTTGCATCGTGGAACATATGCATACATTTTGCAGCCTGCTTTAGTTTTTCACTTGACAAACACAGTTTTTATGCCTTATTTTGTTTTTTACTTTTATAACCACAATTCAGTATGTTTTGGCCTTGGACAGTTTGGTTATTAGATCAGAAAGAGCTTAATGTTTAACTGTCAGTCTGTGCTTCTAATTATGTGTTCCAAAAACAACACTGAATAAATTTAAACCTCTTGTTCATAGGCAGTTCGGTTTTGTGTTTTTAAAAGCTACCATGTTCCTCTTAAAGTTTGTCTTTTTCCAAGGTAAACATCCTCAGCTTTTTAATTTATTTCTCACAGGTTGTTTCCTCTATTTCTCACTACATTGTTTCCTCTATTCTGAATGAGCCCCAATTTGTTGATGTTCTCTGTAAAATATGATGCCAGAATTAATGACAGTAATAACAGTGAACAGAATAATAACAACCACTATTTATTTTTGTGTACAGTGTTCCAGGAACTGAGTGAAAGGATTAGTTTCCCTAATCCTTACAAAACCTTCTAATGTATGTATTATTATCCTTATATTTTCAGTTGAGAAAACTAATTTTAATGTAGTAACTGACTTGTCCAAGGTCACACAGATGGGAAGGATTAACATTCTCTGTGTTCTGAACTCCTTTATAATGCTTCAGAATTTTCTGGTCATGCAAAATTAAGGCCTGAGTTATTGAATTTTTGTGAGAACATGTTAAGATTTCCTTATTTTGTATGGTGACTTCATATTAACAGAGATCAATCCTAGTGTCGAATTTTTAATCTGTTTTAACCATTTGTCACATATTTAATGAGCATCTTCTTTACACCAGGCAGTATTTCAGGAGGTGACAATATTGAGATAGGTAGGGGAGACAAAGGGCCCTTTTTCAAGGCTTTGATATTTTGTTGGGGGAGACAGACATTCCAGAAATACACAAATAAAGGCCACCACCTCCAATAGTGATAAATGCCATGTAGAAAATAAGGGAAAGTAGTATGCTAGGAAGGAAAGGAGGTGTCAGAGAGAGATAAAATGAGACTCGGCAACTAGGGTGGACTTCTTGAAGAAGGTAACTTCTGCTTTTAGATTGTAATGATGAAAAGAAACCAGCCATAAGAAGAACTGATGAGAGAAAATCTAAGCCTCAGAGAATGGTAAGCACAAAACTCTGGGTCTGTAGTTAAGAAGCTTAGTGGGCTCATGAGAACAAGAGATTGTGTGACTAAAAGCAGGATCCGTGATGGAAGAGCAGAGGTGATAACTTGAGAGATGTAGGCAGGGACAGATCACATGGGGCGCTGCAGTCCATGGTTAACTTGGATTTTTTTTAAGTGTGGAGGGAAGCCCAAGCCAGGTTTTGTGTGACAAAGTGGAGAGATCTAATCAATCTTTTAACAGGTGACATTTCTACCATGTAGAGGACAGACTGTAAGGGGCAGGTGATGCGTGAGGAGAGTCCATGGCAGTGTCTGGTGAGAAAAGATGGCGGATCAGATCAGGTGGTGGCTGATCTCAGTGTGACTCAGATCTGTAGAAAAACATAGATGGATTTTGGAAAAGTAAAGGAAAGATGGGAAAATTTTCTGGTAACCTGGTGTGGGATAAGAAAAATTAGTTTAATTCTTATGGTTTTAGGTGGTGGAAATGCTATAGATACTCCATGTAGATGTAGTACATGCATGTAGATAGACTATGTAAGTCATTTATGTATATTAACTAATTTAATTCCCAGAAAAATATTATGATGTAGCTAGTATTTCCCCCAGGTGGTTCCAGCAACTTTGCTGAAATTTAGATGCACTGAATAGCTCGCCTCAGTTTCATAGTTAAGACATGCAGAAGCTCAAGTTTGCAGTCTGGCATTAAAAGTAGTGCAGTTGCCACGTATGGTGGCCCATGCCTGTATTCCCAGCTACTCAGAAAGCAGAGGACATTTTAACATCAGCCTCCACAACATAATAAGACCTTGTCTCAGAAATAAACAAATGCTGAGGATGTAGGTACAGCTAGATGGTAGAGCACTTGTTTAAGGGCCTGGGTTCAACCCTCAGTACTGACAACAGCAACAACAACAAATAAAGCAGTGTAGTCTTCTCCACAAGGCTGTGCCATTCCCACAGTCATGCCAGTGATTTCTGCCTGCCTGGGGAGGGGAGAAAAAATTGAAGAATCCACAGCACTTTTGTTAAGTCACTTGTGAGGACACGTGCTATTACCAAGAGTCGTGATATTACCTAACTTCCCGCTCCCCTCATGGGTAAGCTCCAGTTTTGAAATCTTGTGTCTAAGGGATGGGGGCCCACTGGGTGGATCAGAAGTAATTTAAAATGATTAAGCTGATAGAGAAAATGACTTCTGAGAAATGATCAAAGATTGCATGTTAGCTCAGTGATGACTAAAGAGGATATTAGCGCATAAATATTCCAAGAATGGAAATAGCTGCAAGAGGGGATTTTTTTTCTGCTGAAAGTAGAAAGGAATTGCATGAAAAGACAAGTGAATAACAGTTCAGATCTTGAATCTACTGTTTCTGCTATGATGTTGGTGGCTTATCTTCATTTTGTCTAAATTTTCTTATAACAAAGAAATGAAGTAGGCTCAAATGAAAGGCAGGTAGGATCTAGATAGAAAGGCATAAAATCCACAGAGGACATTCCTTCAGCCACTTCATTCTTCACTTGTTTAATTTTTGTTGGCTGTATGCTTTGCCACAAGGAGGAGGACTATTTAAACCAAGAAAAAATGGTTTTCTGTTTTGAACATTTTGTTTTAAAATGAAATCTGTTCTATTTATGGAACAATTCTATGACAGTTCTCCACAGTGACCATGTAGAGAGAATCAGAATCACACACTGCAATATATTAGCTATTGTTGAGTTCTGGAGGCTGGAGAGAAAGGTCCTTCTGGTACCATGTCTCCCTATGGCTTGGATACTGCACCAGTCAAAGTCTGGGAAGGCTTAGGTTCCAAGCACAAGCTAGTGATTTCCTTGCATTTGCCACAATGTATGTTTGTCTGCACATGTGTTAGTGAAATAAGAGAACAAGGCTGCTGGATAACACAGGGACAACTGTCCAATACACTGGGAGCATTATCTTCTCATATATAATATGAAAGTTATATCTACCAGCCAGCAAAGTCAGAGAACCTTGATTTATTAGCCACATCCGGGTTGTACACAAAAGCCGCTAAGGGAAAGGCTCCTTGAAAAGCACACCTGTCCTTTTCAGACATTTCTGAAGTATCATATTCATTCTCTGGTGCTTTTGGCCTTGTGCCCTTGCTTCTCTAGCACAGTCAGGAGACTGTCCTGTGGCCTGAAGGTTAAAGAGAAATTCAAGTAAATGCAGTGTCATCTTCATGGGCTTTTGAATGCACTCCCAAATAGACATGTTGTTTTTTCCTGGTCAGTCTTGCTTATAAAAGTTACACCTGCAAAAATGGGACTGGATCCAGTGAAGAAGGATATCACATTTTGCCTGGATGTGCAAAAAATGAGTGGGGTGTTGTCTGCATCCTGTGGGCTCTGAGCAGCCCGATGGTGAATGAGGATTTGTTTCCTGTGTACCGTCTTTGAGCTGAGGATGAGTGCCACATTCGTGGAAAGACCAGTACTGTCTTCTTTTGTGTAGTTCTGTGGGCTTTTGTGGTTATTGAATTTGTCTTAATTGAAAGCTTGATTATTTCCCTTTTCTGAGGCAAATTATTAGAATTTATTTTTAAACGAGGATAGGATGACTTTATACATATATATTGTCCTTGATTGTAAGTTGATTCACAGCTATTATGTCCAGTTACAGAAATTTTTTTACAGGGGAAATTTTTTTTAGGTTCATCTAGTGACTTAAGAGCATAAATTTGGTTTCCAAATGTCTGAACTGCGGAAGTTAAGTCTGGAAATAGTGTCATGTCTACTTTCTACTAGCTACTGTGTTATGTATTCTTCTATATAATTCCAAATCCATAGAAATGCCCTAAAATGTAGAGAACAGTAGTTCCCTTTAATAGTAAAGGAACAAAAGAAAGCAAAGGGCAGCAAGATTAAGTATCTGGACCGAATTCACAGATCTGATCAGTGAGTGAACTTGGAACCTACCCACTATGTCTAACCTCAGGGCCTGGGCTCACCCTATTTAATAAGACCTTACTCTTTTTTTTTTTTTTTTTTTTTTTTTTTTTTTTTTTTTTTAGGTTTTTTGGTTTTTTGAGACAGGGTCTTGCTTTGTGGTTCAGGCTGGCCCTGAGCTCAGCCTCCAACTCACATCACAGCAATCCTTCTGTCTCTTCCTGGGATTACAGGTGTGATTGTCAAAATGGGATTACAGGTGTGAGCCACCACGCCCGGCACTGTGGTATGTGGTACTGGATGCTGCTGGGCGTGAGTCTCCGCACCCAGTATGGTTTGTGGTTATCGGGGATCCAACCCACGTCCTTGCACTTGCAAGACAGGCGCCGGAACCACTGAGCTAACTCCCCTGCCCAATAAGACCTTACTCTTTCAAATGGTCATTTGATGACAAATTTGATTTCAAATCACCTTTACAAAAAAAGTAGATAATAATACAGATAGACTAGCAAGAAGAATTTCTTCATGTTTATAGGAAAATCACTTCACTGATTAGAGAATGTTTGCAGGCTTCTCTGTACGTTCCAAGAAGCTCAGATATTGGAAGGATCTTGTAATTCAGCCCTTCCCAGCTCACCATATTCTTAGCCTCAAAACTACCAGGTTCCTCTTGCCTGAGAGAGTCCTGTGGGACACATGTTTGAATTCTTGCCCCAGCAGTGTTCTTGAAGAGGTAGAACAATGATTTATGGATCAGATTCTGACACACACACACAAGCCTCCTGGAAGGAGGGAGAAAGACACAGGGAAAGAGAAATTTAATTTATAGAAGGGACTTCTCAGAAGGCAAGCATCAGAAAAGTATCAGCCAAGACTGTGCCATCTGGAATTAGTGCTCGACTATCTGTCTGCAGTGACACTCTTGGAAATCTGACTGAATCACCAACCCATTATTGTCAAGTACTAAGCCATACAGGTTCACTTATGAAGGGCAGTTTCAGACATTTTTCTCTTATCTTCTCTTGAAAACTGGAGAGAGGAATACTTCTGAGGGATTGGCTGTGTAAGTCCTAAATTTCCACTGTGTGTTATTCTTCCCTTTCTGCTCCACTGGCTCTGTTTCATGTTGACACAAGAAGCTGTGGGGCATCCTTGGGAGGTGAGGCTCATGGAAGGAAATTAGGTCATTGGGGACAAGCCCTTGAAGTAGATATTGGGAGGTCTCTGCCCTTCCCCCCTCCCTCACTCTCCCCTTGCCTGTGTGAATTATCTCCAGTTGAAGTACAACACACATCTCTGATTTTGATTGTCTCGCTATACACATTGTTTTGATTCTAGATATCTTCCTCAACTAATTACAGACTATCAAATTAAAGAGCATTTCGCATTTGATGGTGAAGGCAAATTGCTCAAAGAACAGTGTGGTCACCATCAAACCTCACACAGGGATTTCTTGGCAGTTTTATACACTCATATCTCACTCCCTTGTCAGTCTCTCCAGGGGAAAATTGGAGAGAACCTCCCTTTACATTTTTATTTTTACCAGATGGCGTTCATTTCCTGTAGTTGCTGTACCTGCTGGGGAGTCGGCATCAGGCTGGCACACTGCGCTGATGCAATGGATAGAGCTGCTGCTGGCTAGGAAGTGAGGAATTCCTTTCCTTAGCTGTCACAGAGGAAATGGCAGGGCCAGCTCAGCCTTCTCAACCATTCCTCTGCAGAGGACCACACCTGGTGCCGACAGAAAGGCTTGTTCTCTGCCTCGCCTACCAAGTCTGTGCTTCCCGCAGTGGCACTTCTGGACTGTCGGTGCGGTCTCTGTTGTTCTTCCAGCCTTCTCTCCCTCTCATTCCCCCACTTCCTGCCAGCAGGTTCCATTTCCAGTGAACACCTACTTGAGTACTTCTAAGGTTGCATCAATTACAGAGCTATGAAAGAAAACACAATTCAAACTGGCTTCAGCCCTGTAAGATGTGTTGGCTTAACACCTAGAAATTTTAAGTGATTTGATTCAATAACAGTTACCTACCAAGAACCCGGTTCTTTCCTTTTCTCTGAAGCTTAGTGGAGCAGCTTCCTGCTAAGGCTGCCATCCCAGTAGAGTGGCTTACAAGCCCAGGTCCACCCACTTCCTGAAGAGTCAGTTAGGATGTACCACAAAGCCTCAGCAAACCCTCCTTTCTGCCTGCTGACCCGAACATGAGCATGTAGGGGAGACAGGGTAGGGATGCTTTCATTTTCTGAAGCCCTAAGAGAGTTGAAGTCAGAATCCGCAGTGCTTACCCTCCATAACAACAGTGTCGGTAAGAAAGGGAGTCAGGGTGTGGAAGTGGTAGCCTCAGGGTACATTCCAGACACAAATGCAATCACTTCCTGTCCTGCCCTGCAGTTTCAAAACCTTCTGCCTCCAGGATTTAATTTCAGCCTTGTCTGGATATATAGTATGGGTAGGTCTACCTGTATAGTAAGTCCTGACATTCATTGACATGGCTCAATTCCTCTTGTCACATCCTGACTTTCTTTTTTTTTTTTTTTCATTTTTTAAAACCTTTATTGGTACATTGCATACACGCATCATGGTTGCACTCCATAATGGGGATTTGTGCCAGTATAAGGCACAATTTAATTCTCATTTTTTCCCATAGCTCTACCCACCCTACCACCCCCCCATATACATAAAATTTGTTTCCTTACTTTTCTGTTATAATCTCATTATTTTTCCCCCTTCATCCCATTTTACTTTGAGCATTTTCTATTTCATAATATATAACATACAATGCTAGGACTCATTTACATCTTTATTTTCTCATACCAGAGAAAAGATGCAATATGTACCTATCTGTGACTTATTTATTTCACTTATGAG
>PVIR01008050.1:0-58240 GCA_004026965.1 Petromus typicus
CCACCCATGGCATGAAGATTTTGTTTGGATATGGTTGGTTTTCCTATTCTTAGGAAATAAGATTCTGACCTTCAGCTACTATTTTTACCAACAATTTGTCTTTCCTTGGGTGAGTAACCCTTGTGACAATCTGAAGGAAGAATTTGTTTCCAAAGAAACTAACTCATAAAGCTATGAACTAAGAGAATATGAATTTTTTAATATCAGATTGTCCCTCATGCCCATCTTCTCTTACTCTGAATTCAATTTAAGATGGTTTTATTTAGACAGGAAGATCTGTTTATTTATACATGAATTGATTTCCTATGATTGAAGCTTTCTCTTTCACATTTCATGATATTTTATGGTGAGCAACACATTTGTGACTATTCTTTTAGGGTGTGTCTGAGCTTCTTTATGCATTTGTGTAGAGCGGATGTTATGGATATTTGGTGTTAGAATTTTGCTTTTGTGAGTATAAAGCAAAGTAATGTGGAAATTAAACATCTTCCTTTCCTATCATTTAATTTTCCTTTCCTTGAACATTACAAACCATATAAATTTGTAACTTTGCCAATATAGTATCATGGAGGAAGGGCTCCTTTGTTTAGAGTTTTACTTTTTTAGGACTATGCTTTGTGGACCCAGAATACAAAAGATATCACTCAGAAGTAAAGGACAATGAGGAGACTAATAAAAAGAGCATAATGTGGGCATCATGCAGAAATGGGTTTGAGCCAGGCGTGGTGATTCACACCTATAATCCCGGCATGCAGGAGGCTGAAGCAGGAGAATCATACAAATTTGAGGCCAGTTTGGGCTACCTCTCGAGGTCAAGGCCAGCCTGAAAGACATAGAGAGGTCCTGGCCAAAAGACAGAAAGAGAAACCAGAAGGAAAAAAAAATAGGTTTGACTTTCAACATTTTTCATCACAGTGTGGAGCCTTGCTTGATTCTTTCTGAGCTTCATTTCCTTAGCTACGCAGTCGGCACAATTCTGATTCATCAGGTTTCTAGACTGTCTTGTATAATACTTGTTATTGTACATGGTAAAATGACAACACTTAATGATCTCTCCGTTCTCTCTTTTGTCTAAAGTCATTTGCATAAGTCCGCAAACAGCAGTTTTAAGTGAGAAAATTCTGGCATGTGAAACAGAAAATAAATTAATATTTGCCTAAGAATTCTCTCTTCTGCAAGTGAAGCACAGTTATTATTATGGTAAATGGCCCCAAGGCTCCCCAATTCCCAAAGCAGAGAAATATACCCAAGAACTTGGCTGTGTTGAAGGGAGATCCAAGAAGACAAGGTCCAAATTCAGGGTCATTTGGAAATATCATTGTTTAATTTCCCAATTGTAGTTCACATTTGACTCAGTGCCTAAAAATATTTTTTTGAAAATATCTTTTAAAGTCACATGCTAAAAAAAGCAGAACTTTGGAGCACAAACATTTTCACACTTCCTTCTCCATTCTGTGTATTCATCTGCCTCTGACGGCCATTAAGGTGAGGAGACCTTCAAGAAATAAGCGAGCCAGCAAATCCCTGGCCGAGCGGCCTGTTCCTATCCCAGTGGGCAGTCTCCAGAAAACAAACAGAAGACCTGTCTCCGCTCCCTTTCACCCTCTGTTATATACAAAAGGCAGAAAGCCTTTGCGCCTGTCCCCTAGTTCCTCAAACCATCCTTAATTAGTGTTTTTCCCGTAATCCCGACCATATATCTTTAAGAGTTTCACATGAGTTAGCTCCCTACAAGTTTTATTGCATTCAAAATAGAGGCAAGCTGGCAGTGTGTGATGGTGGGAATATATACAGTCGCCGAGCGGGGGTTGGCTGTTACTTGTAATTGATTGCTCACTGAAGCTGCCCGCGCTCTTTACCCTGGGGCCTGACTCTCCTCCATATGCCTAGTGTCAGAACTTGGAAGCCAGCTGGTCAGTCAGCACACATCCTGTGGGAAGCGGCAGACACAGGCGGCCGGGTAGCCATCAGCCTCCCTGAGCACATTTCCTCTGTGTTTTGATAATAGTTCTGTAGGCTTTAATTATGCTGTGTGACAACACATTCATGAACTATCAAAATAAATCCTTTGAGGAGATGGCTGCTAACAAGTTTTGAAGCAACAGTGCTTGTTGCATAGAAATACAGAGCAAAGCAATCAGATTTTGCAGGATCCCCCTCAATGCTGAAACCAGATGAAATGTTCCCTTGCCTTTTTCATCCTGCTGACAAATGCTCCTTTTAAAGCTGTGCCCTTAAGAAGTTAACTGAAGACACTGATTGCAACACTCGCGTGTACACAACACAAGTGCTTTACAATTAGCAGCGGTAATGTGAGCATAAAAGCTGTGCCCCAATATCAGTATATAATCTGAAGGAACACCGCAGGGTCCATTAGGGCCATTTACAGTGGAGACTGAGACTAATGGCATTAAATTATTACAGCTATTGCTAGAGGGGCATTCTAAGTGAATCCCTTCCAGCTGGGTTGCTCGTATACGCTCCTTGTCAGTGGTGTAGTCCTTTAAGGGTACCCTTATTGCTCACGATCATTAAGACATGATGCCGTGGACTTTGCTGAAGGTATAATAAGACCTAGCGAAAGACTGGGAATTACTGTCTGATTAAACTGGGCTTAGAGTTCAGTGGAGTTGGGTGGTTGTTGGGCACTGTCTACTTCTCTTTATTGGTGCACACACCTGTGAGCTCACACAGGAGATTACACGTGCACATGTTTGCCTGGCTACATTTGCACACGTAGACTCATGCGTTGGTTTGAGTTACTTGGATTGTGTATGTGCCTGCTCTATTTAAAACTTGGCAAAATTCAGGGAAACTTAGCAAGGTCCTTCTCAAAATAAAAAATAAGCTGAGGATATAGCTCAATGTGAAAGGCCCTAGGTTTAATCCTTAGTGCTGGGGAAACCAAAGAAGTTGCAAAGAGAAATTTGGGAATAAATTCAAAGTTGCTATTGAACTTGGGTAATGAATGTGGTACACATTAATAATGCCAGCATTATCAGTGACACTTGCTAGGGAAGACTGAAACATGCACACTAGCTTGTGTCTCAGGAGGTCACTGGTTAGGATGTGTTGATTGTAAATCAGATCAAGTAGGTCACCATATTGAGTGTATTCATATATGTTATACTACACATGTATATTTCCTCCCTGTTGTATAGATTGAATCATTCTAGATAATTAAATAATTCCTATTAATGACTCATATTTTTTCCCAGATCAGACCTATTTATTAGCATTGACTTTGTGATTTCTACTGTTCTGGGTGCTTTGGAGATAGAGTTGCACCAAACATGATTCTTGCTTCTGGGACATTGCGGGGAGTTGTGACAGCAAGGAGATAAATGAAAACATCAGGTTGCTCAGAGATGGATCCTGTGGTACTCCTTATTGGAATGATGAGATAAAATCGTGAGGTCTAAAGCAGCAGAGTGGGTAGCAGATGAACTTGCATTGGGTGTGGCCCACCGGAAAGGAGTGAATGGGAGAGGAGGGAACAAGGAGCCCAGCCCTCCTCATTTCAAGGCCTGGAAGAGGTTGAGCAGGGTGAGGTCAGGAGACCTGCCAAGGCCAAGTGAGTGAAGGAAGGATTATGTTTCTGACCAGGGCTGAATCAGATTTTGGGAGTATACAGATAAGATAGTATTTTACCTCCAGGGAATTTAGAGCCTACTATATCTGTTCTCAACCTACCTACTTTCCCACTGAAATAAACATTTAGTTTGCATCATATTAAAAACTTACATTCTTTAAGGTCCCTAAATCAATTATTTGATCTAAAGTTAGGAAATGATGTCTCCTGGGAACTGTGGGCCATAAATATAAGGTGGACTGGTCTGTGGGGCCAAGGTAAGGAGAGCTAAAGTTCTGGCAAAGGTGTTTAACTGATGTAGAGGCAACAGGCACTTTTAAAAAGACTTGCAGAGAAAGTTAGAGACAAGCCTTCATCCACCCAGCTCATTTTTTAGGTGGGGAAACAGATCCAGAGGCTGAGGTCATTGCTACACCTTCCACCTCCCCCTTAAGTGTCCTTAGGGCTCTTTGAACCCTAAGTTGAAGGAGATTTTTTTCTGCTGGGATCAGATTTTTTCAAGAATTACCTGGGTGGCCCAAGAGGGCACAACATGAAATGCTGGACTCACGTTAATGTCTTCCTAGCAGAGATGTACAGAGAACAATTGGGGAATAAAAGGAGAGTGTAAGAGGAAGCCAAGAAAAAAGATGACTCCATAAGCATGAAAAATACTCTACCAAATCTAGTTTTAATGCAGATTGCTGTTGGCATATAAGACACTTCTTAGTGAGAAACCTCATCTTGAACTTTGCGATAAAATGCAGAATTTCTATAATCTTTGAAACCTTTCACTTTGGAAATATCCACAAAACAAGTGGGAAAAACAAACATTAACGAGGTAGATAGAAAACACTTTGGAGAAAAAAAAATTTACCATTTTTGTAGTTGCTATAGAAACACCTCAGCCCTCACTCTTGCTAATTAGTTGGATTTTACACATTTTATATTTGGAAATGTAAATCAGTTTTCATAAATTATTACTTATTTTTTCCATTTATATTTACAGTACTGTTATGCAGATACATACAGGAAGTCTAGGGTATTACTTAGTTGTATAACGTGACATACTTAGTTATATGAGCCTGACATTTATATCCACAAGACATTTCTTAGTTTAAATATTCTGTTGAATGTTGTGGGAAATTACACAGAAATTTGTAATTTTTGCAGAAGAAAATGAGAAAATGTAAATTATGTAGTGGCTTACTAAAGTGCTTTCTCATGGAGTCTTGAGAGGGTCGGGGGGAGTTTTACCCCCAGTAGACTCTAAATAATAAACATTTCAAGACTCGTCTCCAGTCGTGGGAATTATGGTTGCTTGGGTGTCTTCTGAACTTTTGGTACTAAACACTGACCATCTGTAAACACTTACTGGGTTCTTACTGATTGGAGAAGACATCAAAATGTTTGGAAAAGAGAATATAGGATAGCTCCAACATCTGGGGTGGCTCACAGTCTTGTGGAAAGGAGGTGAGTGGAATCCTCAGAGTTAGAGGATGGGAATGATAAAAACATTTTCAGCTCAGAGTCAGAAGAACAGGCGAAATGCAACTATAGATTTTGGCTTTATTGTTGAAAATGGAGACTTCTGGGTTCAACTTTGCTCTGTAGCTTAATGTATACATGGTTTAGGCAACGTTTTTGACCACTTTAAGCCTATTCCTGCAGAATGGAAACTGAAAGAGTAATTCCTACATGAGAGTGTTTTGGGGAAACAAATTAAATCATAGTGTATTTATAAAATGTTTGGTTCAGGACTCAACACACAATAAATGCTTTACCCAGTGATATCTATTATGAAATTATTATCACAGTCAATTTTTACTGTGTATGTACTTACCTACTGATTTCAACTATGTGTACATGAGTGAAAAAGAAAAAAGAACAGTAGGATATGAGAACAGTTTAAATAATGTCCCTATGTCACTCATTGTGTACCTGCACCCTAGAAAGCCTGAGAGGAAACTTGCTGATATTCAGGACTCTGTATATAAATAACAATGTGTGGGGTTGTGAATATATGCAGGCTGCACTCTATGTGTAGCTTAATTTCCAAGGATTAATTTGGCCTTTCATGATTTTTGTTTTATATGTTGACTTTAGACTCTGACTCCTCCATCACAATTGAAGCCATTGTACTGTTGCTGTGTTGATGATGTTATTATTGGCTGTGTGAAGGAACCAATAGTGTAGCTGTTGGAATGACTTAAAGCTACAGTTGAGACTCTGGATTACATCTAGATGTCCTTGGATGATTTTGATAAGGAAGAAAATAGCAGGAAGAAGTAGTGGAAGATTCTTCAATGTCCAGAGTGAGGGAGAGAAGAAGGAGGGGTGGGGGAGGCCATTTCTCTTGCTTGAAGGCCTTGACATGCTGTGGTGGAGAGAAGAAATGAACCTTGGAAAAATAGGTCCAGAGAGGAGACTGGCTGGGTGCTTAGCCTCAGGTGGGAAATAAACAACAGAGACAGAGGGTGTGTATATCTTCTGTAGTCTCACTAGGGACTTTTTAGTGGTGTGCATAACTACGTGTTCTAGTGTCCCTTGGCCTTCTTGTTGTTAAGTATGCCAGTTACTTTGACAACAGAGTGAATAGGATCACTTCCTTCCCTGTGCTGATCTCCGTGCTTCCTTAATCAGTAAGCAAGGATTTGTTTCTTCTTTGTGCATGTGACCTTATTTAAATTTTCAGAGTTCATGGTAACATAAATGCTCAGTGGTAGGAAAACAAATAAAGCACAAACTCATAAATACATCTCTTTTCTCAGAATTTAACTAAGCCAATAGTTTTGATGTTACTCAGCTCCATAATATTGTGACTTTGCTATTTATTATACCTACTGGGATATGTCCAAACAGGAAGTGTAGGATTCTGAGGAATAGGGGGTGAGACTGATGACAAACTAGAAAGTGCTGTTCCTCCTGTTGGGGGATGAGAGGTGGGGATTCAGCCTTTTCTTTACCTTACGTGCTGGCTGTTACTGAGAATTTGAACCCGCAGTTACAAGATATGACTTTTCTCCCAAAATTGGAAGTTGGTATTTGAAGGTGAAATCAGGTTTAAATGTTAGCAGCCAATTTTTAATATTCCAATCATTAAGAAAGCCCAAACAAAATTAGTCCGTGGGGTGCAAGTAGGTCTACTATATTTTTGGAGCTGTCTTGTCCAGTGTGGTCACCACTGGCCAGATACTAAGCTCTTAGAAAGTGACAAGTTTGAATTGAGATGTACAACAGCTTTAAAATATAGAGTAGATTTCAAGGATTATAGAATACATCATTAATTTTTAAAAAATTATCTTTATTCGTACATTATGAATACACATGATAATCTTATTCAACATTAAGAGTTTGTACCAGAATATGACATGACTTGATTCTCGTTTTTTCCCTTTCCCCCCACCCTGCATCTCCCCACCCCCTATATACGGTCTTTGTTTTCTTTCTTCTTTATTATTACCCCATTTGTTTTCCCCTTATTATTTACCCTTACACTCTTTCCTTTTAAATATCATTAATTTTTAACATAGAATACGTTAACATACAATGCTAGGACTCATTTACATCTTTATTTATGCTATATATTGTGCAATAGAAAATGCTCAATGTAAAATAGGGTGAAGGGGGAAAATGTTGAGATTGTAACAAAAAAGTACGGAAACAAATTTTATGTATATGGGGGGGTGGTAGGGTGGGTAGGGCTATGGGAAAAAATGAGAATTAAGTTGTGTCTTATACTGGTACAAATCCCCATTATGGAGTGCAATCATGATGTGTATATTTAATGTACCAATAAAGATAAAAAAAAAGAAAAAAAAAGAATACATGTTAAAATGATTGTTTTGCACTTGATGATTTTAAGAAATGATTATATTAAAATTAATTTTACCTTATTATTTTTTAAAACATGTCTCCCAGAAACATTTCAAGTTACATATGCAGCTCAGATTTACAGCCTGGTTTCTAGTTCTAATGGACACACTACTGTAGAGAGCTTGAGCCAGGTCTTTCACTACGCCAGCTCTTCCCTGATTTTCTGGAGGTGGACTGGCATCTGAGAACTTCTGTACTTGTCTTTTCCTCTTTCTTAGACCAACCTAGAGGTCAAAGAGGGCCCACTTTGTTGTTGTGTCTTCCACCAGGCCTGTTTTGATCCAAAGATGGAGCTATAAATGGATGTTACACACCAAGCTCAGGTTTTAGTTGGCTGGCAGTTGTGCCTCCAGCTGTCCTCACCTGGGTCCCAGCAGTGTTGACCCTGACATCTGGCACCTCAGTCTTGGGCACTGAGCCCTTGGGCACCTGGGACCTTCAGAAGACATGACGGACTCCTGGGCACCACACTTCTTTGGCTTGCCAGGATTCTGCTTACCAGTTTGTTTACATCGGAAACATGGAGTATGCCCTTTAAATGTACCCAGGTGAACATAAGCTTCCAGGTCACCTCCCAAGTCCCATTTAGACCACGTCCTGAGCTAAACTGAGGCTCAAATTTTAATTGATTTCACATCTAACCAAACCTCTTAACCCCATCCCAAGAAATGACTTGGGGAGAGAGCAGTTCCTAAAAGTAAGAGGACCGCACTCAGCAGGGGAGGGTGAGTGGAAGCCCCAGCTCGGAACAGTGTGAAGCTACTGGCTAAGTTCTTCTCCCCAAGTGTTTGTTCTGTTTTGTTTTTAAGACAGTGATGTGGAGATCTAATTAAAAATAGGCCTAAATTCAAACCCAGCACATCTCAGGAATCTACTTTCTAGGTGTTAGATTCTATGCCTACCTGTACTTTCTGACATTTGTCCTATTTAACTCTAAGCTCATGAAGCACATCTAGTAACCTTCGTTGAAGTTGTATGTGCTTAATTGAGAGAGAAACAGAGGGGAGTACTCTAAACTTTCCATCCATCTCTAAACATGCTAGGGATTTCATAAATTTCTTAATGATAAGGCAATTTGAATGTCCAAATATGAGATTATGATTTTTCCTTTGTTCCTTTCTTTCATCCAGTTCAGTGGTTTTCAAGTTTTAATGAGTTATCACCACAAACATAACATGTGATTGTTTATGGATGATATAAATAATTTTAGGAGTGTTTTTGACTATCTGACTTTTTTGTCTACCATGCTATCTTGGAGCTTGACTTCATGGCTGATATGCCTAACTTCTCTGTATTTGTAACAGTTCTTAATCCATGGTTCCAGTTGGTTGGATACAGATGCAAGGGTTGCATAGCTATTGTCCCCAGTGCTTATAAGATAATATGTGTTTTTAATATGGAGTTTGGTGGAGTAGGGAGAAATCCCACTGATGCTTAGATAATCTCTATTTTACAAGCTAGTAGGAATCTGGAAAGTGTTTATGGAAGAGGTTTGGAAGTGGAGATGGCTGCAGACAGACAACCTAAAAGGTAAAGAAGACTGTCCAAAGGTTTCCTCGATTCAAGCCCAGTAGTTTCCTTGGGGCGCTGTGGCTCTTCTTAAGCCTTACTCACGTTATCTGTCTAGAAGGAGCTTCAAGATCATCTCCAAGACGAGTCCTGGAAACTTGGGGCACTCCTCAAGCATAGTTTGGATTTTGGAGATTTGCCATTATTGCAGAGAATTCAGTGCAATTGATCAACTGTGACAGTGTATTGTGAGTTCTGTTGTGTGAGAATGCAGAGGTAGGAAACTGAAACGTATTGAGGACTCACTGCATGCTAAATATTGTAGTAATATCATATCTTACTTAACTCACACCATACTGTGAAGTAGGTTTTACTCATACTCATTTATAGAGTAGAGGATGGAGACAGATGAATTTGCTCAGGGTCTTATGTTTTATTTTAGGTGACTATCAGCTGTGGTGTGACTATTCGATTTGGTGTGCAAGGGGAGGAACCCCTAGCTTGTCTTAGAACAACAGAACAGTAGCCCACATAAGGAGAAGTTTACCATGCTCATGTTAATGCACCGTGGGAGTAAGCAGTACACAGCTGGGTGGGGGACTTTACTCAATAATGTCCTCCAGCCAGACTCCCTCTGCCACAGTCTTCTCCCATCCCTGTGCTGTGAGCTCATCATTGCTATCTGCGATGGAGTTGCAGCCATCACAGTAGCATCCCTAGTAGTAGAACAGAGGAAGGAAGGGTGCTGGGCTGCTTCTGCCTCTTAATGACTCTGGATATTAGGATATCACTCTGCTTTCATGTTATCGGCCAAATCTTGGTTATAAGATCGCCTGGTTAGGAGGGATTTTAGGAAATATTTTTATTCTGAGTAGCCACACTCAGTTCAGATAAATATTAGATAAGTTATCATTTGAGATGAGAAGAGCAAACACGTATTTGGGGTCAGTAGACCACAGTCTCCACAATGATCTGGGGCATGTTGCTCGGTGCTCTTCATGGTCATTACATTAGTGAAATAGGAATGATGAGCTCTGGAAAGCATTTAGCCTCATGTCCTGTAGCTGGTATCATTCTAAACACTTCCTTCTCCACTCCTGGGGACTGATCCCAAGGCCTTTACACTGAACTACATCCTCAGCTCCCTTTAAAAGAAGTTTTATTTTATTTTTATTTATTTATTTATTTATTTATTTTTGAGTCAGGATCTCACTTTGTGGTTCAGGCTGGCCCTGAGCTCAGCCTCCAACTCACATCACAGCAATCCTCCTGCCTCTGCTTCCCGAGTGCTGGGATTACAGGTGTGAGCCACCACGCCCGGCACTGGTTTGTGGTACTGGTTGCTGCTGGGTGTGAGTCTCCACACCCAGTGTGGTATGTGGTTACCAGGGAATACGAACCTGGGCCCTTGCGCTTGCAAGACAGGTGCCGGAACCACTGAGCTAACTCCCTGGCCCTAAAAGAAGTTTTAATTTTTCATTTTCAGACATGTTCTTTCTGGAGCTTGGACTTCAGATCCTCCAGCTTCTCCTCCCAGAGTGCTGGAGTTACAGGCATGTGTTACCATCACACCTGGCCGGCCCTTTTTAATTATAACATGACTAATTCTTCTTTGTCCCTGTTTACTTTGTACACATGATGACACAGTCACTAGAGAAAGATGCTTGTTTTCTTTCTCAGGTACTATTTCCTCTATTAAATAATACCATCTCCTGATTTCCATGTAACTTTACTTTAATATCTATTTTCTTGTCAGTTTGATGTGGTAAGATTCACTGATCGTGAATCCTAAAATGTTCAGAGAAAAAAGTCACATAAGATAATGTTGATTTTCTTGCACTTTGTATTGATATTCTCACAGATGGTTTCATTTTCTTGTAGAACTCAATTTTACAGTGAGTGCTTAAAAGCTGAATGTTAATATAACCACAATTTAAGAGAGTTTTGAAACTTTTTCTTTAAAGGAGGAGGTTAAGTATGAAATTTTACATCTGGTCTATGTGTGTCTGTCCAGGTTGCTGCTGTATTAGATTGGCTTAGAAGAAATGCAGACCTTTTCAGTAGGAGGCCTCCACTTTTTGGGACGCACTGAAGATTGCTTTTCGAGTTTAATACTTTTGATTAGAAGATGTGCAAACTTGAGGAATGTGTACAGGGACAGAGAACCTCACGCCTGTAGGGTGCACTCGGTTTGAGATATTAATGCAGGAGACAGAGATGAGTTGGATATTCAGATGAAATCCTCCATGACTCCCCAACTGGATGAATCCATCTGGATTTGGTCTCCTGTGTACCAACAGGCTCTGGGGTCTGACTTCCACCTGGTCCACAGCGTCTGTGTGCACGTCAGGCCCAGTGTTGTCAGCCTTAGTTTTGTTCCCAGTCACCTTGGGCCCTTTGAAGCTGAGTTGTGTCTGAGGTGCCTCCCTTCTGTATTGCCTACTACCTGTTCATCCCTCCGGTCTCCCTCGCAGGAGAGCTTCTGTGAACCCTGAATTGGCCAGGCTGTTGCTTGCACTGTCACAACACCAGGATGCCCTCCTTCAGAGAGCTCACCTTGGAGTCCAGGGTGTGCTGCCCAGGTGTGCTGTTCAGGCGATGACCCCCTGTCTGCCCCTTCCTTCTGTCTATAAACTCACTAAGGGCAGGGATGGTATCTGCTTTTCTTCACTACTGTGTCCTGTACGTTTGTCTGATCTTTAACAAATATTTACAACATAAATCCTTTTGAAAATCTGTTTTTATCTGTATATCTCTGGTAATTGAGAAGAGCTGCTTGAAAATTGCATTCTTTTTTTTTTTTTTAAGGTTGGCAGTTGCTTGGTAAGTATACTAATTTGCTAGGGTTGCAGTCATAAGGAACCACAAAATAAGTGATTCAAAAACAAAGATTTATTTTTTCACCGTTGTGAGGGCTGGAAGTTCATGATCAATGTGTGGGCAGGGTTGGTTTCTTTTTTTCTTTTTTTTTGGTACTGAGAGGATCACACTCAGGACTTTGTACTTGCAAGGTAGGCAGTGGAATCACTGAGCTAAGTCCCGGCCCAGGGTTGGTTTCTTCTGCGAACTATCTCCTTGGTTTATCTGTGATACCTTCAGTGTCTTTACATATGTACCATCCCTGAGGTCCCCAGCCATGTTTGTGTCCTAATATCCTATGATAAGGATACTAGCCATATTGGATTAGGGCCCCATTCTGAGCATCTTACGCTTAATTACCTCTTTAAAGAGACTACCTCCAAATATCGCCGCAGTCTGAGGTACTGGGGTGAGAATTGCAATGCGTGAATTTAAAGGGAGGAGAACTTATTTCAGCCCCTGACAGTGGGCACTGCGGACTTTAACTCATGTGGAAATTGAATGTTCTTCAAATTTCACATTGTCAGCATCTTCCAAGTGGAGACTGGAACCGCTGTGGCCCACCCTTGCCGGGTCAGAATGCAGAAAGCCAGCTAGCTTCTGAATGGCCCAGCCAGAAAGCTGGAGGATAAACCCTATTAAGTCTATGTGGTCCACATTAAAGAGCAAGATTTATTTTCATTATATTTTTTCTTAACTGAGGGCATCTTATCTGGTTAGACAGGCTTCTTTAGAACCAAGTTTTGTTCTTTGTGACATTTGGAGTTAATATGAGGAAATACTCTTTGTATTGCGTGGTATTGAAAATGTCAGTAAACAAACACAGCAGTCAAAGAAGGGGGTTTGGTAACAAAAGACATTGTTTCTGGATGCAGGAGGTAACAAGAGTGTCAGAACAAAGCTTTGCTCAAAATAGGCTTTTTAGCAAACTTTTGAGCCCTATTCTTGTGCCTCCCCCCGCATATTCTGCTGAAGTGGCTGTGCTAATGAAAATTCATATTATTTTAACCAGCTTCCCAAAACTCCACAACACAAACACACTCTTAATTTCAGGGCTAACAGCAGGGCTGGGAAGGTCCTTATAGGATCACAAAACAACTCGGGCAGTGGAGGGTTTCCGGCAGCCAGCTAACAAAAATACACTGTCAGAGGATGCAGCTCAGGAGGCGTGGGACCCGCACAGCAGTGAGCCTGAAAGCCGGCCTTTCCGTTTTTATAGAGCTTCACCCCTCACATCTGGTGGACCTGTGACAATCAGTGTTAGACCATTTTAGAAATCAGATACCCGGGGTACCAGGAAGTTGATTTGCCTTCCACTTCCTTAAGAAAACACACATTAATATTTAAGCTAGGTTTTCATAAAAGAAGTGTTGTGTTTGAGATGTGAAATAGTCAGGCGGTTGGGAAAACTCCCTCAGATACAATGACCCTGATGCAATTCAAATCATCCTCTGGATTTAAACAGAAGGAGTGGGTCTCAGCCTCCCCCCAAATCTTTGTGGTGGCATGTAATATCTAGTGCTTTATGGCATATGCCTGCAATGTGCGAAGAACTGGACCTTCAGTTGTGACTTCCTTCCCTATAGGCAGAAGTTGCAGATTCACTGAGATTACCTTCTTAAACAGGCCCCCAAACAGCGTTCGTGATTCCCCCCTTAGTATCGTTCCTTTGCAACTTTATAGTTAAATCAGAAAGCTAAGTGCGCAGTATCCGAAAGGGCACATGGCAGCTACTGCTTCTTAGGTCTGGCCTCGCGCATTCTCCTGCCCTCCTTCGTGTCCATTCCCTGAGGAACTGACTTTGGAATTTGTCGACTACATTAGGCTCCCCAGCCCCGACGGTGCTGTCTTGGATGACCGGTGTGATATGGCTATAGCTCCAAAAGAGTAGTAGAGACAAATGTAGTTCCTGAAGGTTGAGAGGGCTGTTTCAAGGATCAGCATACATGGTTTACTTTAAAAATAAACATTTTAGACCACTTTGATCTTAGTTGTCCGAATGATGCAAACTAGTTATGCTCCTGGGGGAGCATTTTCCAGGATTCTAAACCTAGAATGGGTCATTTTCTCTTAACATGCAGGAAGATAAATAATATTTTGAACAAGAAAGCACATGAAGAAACCATTGTGTAAGTAGAAGGCAGGTAGAATAGTAAACGTTTGGAAGAGCGGAAGTTGGTTCTGTGTTTGCAGATGGAGATTTTGGTATCTCCTTCAGGTCAGGTGATTTATTTATCTTAATCTGAATCATGTCAACTGCATTAGGTTTCTCCACTCATCTATCTACCTCCATCTAATTTTTAAGGACACCTGGAGCTCTTTCAGGTCAGATACCTTGTTGAAAATTTTTTCCATGCAGTGTCCTGGAATATCTTCAATCTTCTATTTCAAAACTCAGCTTTATTTTTTTGGACTGAATACTTGTATGTTCACCGTCCCTCATCATCTGAACATGATTCCAGCATTATCTTAGTGTGTTAATCAAGCCCTATATTTGATATCTTGGTACAGGTATTACTATTTTGAGAGTTGCCTAACTTGTAGATTAACACAATTTCAAAGGGAGTAAATTCTTATTACTTTGAAAAAAATTCACAAATCATTCAGAGTTAAAATGAAGTGATTTTAAAATTTTCCTCTGCATGAAAAAGCATCAGTTGCACTAGTATTATATACTATTTAATCCTTAAACTTTGAGAAATTTTTTTCTGTTGGTTTTATATGTGATCCGTGAAATAGTTATCTGATGAATGGCAGGAAGTTGTCCTTAAAGATCAGCTGTGTTTTTCATTAATCATAACATGAGCTTTTACTCTGAAGACTAAGGAGATAAGTAATCATTTTCAAAGAGCTTTAAAAGTGAAACTGGCATAGTGAAGGGAGTCTCATATTTTATTTTCAACTAGCTTCCATTCATTTCTTAAATAGGACTCTTTTGTCAACTTTTCTGGTCCTGAATAGAGAATGTTTTGAAGGAAGAGGTGCTGTGCAAGACAGTGAGATGTTCTATGTGGATCTCTTATTATATTAAAACAACTGACTGAATCAGTGTGCACTTTGCTGGACAGACAGAACCATGTAGTGGGCATAGAGTAATCTGAATACCAATACGGGTTCTAAACCAAGGTCTTGCACTAAAAAACTTTATGAATGTAGGCAAGATCTCTTGGCGTTCTAGGATGTTTCTTTGACTATAAATTGAAGACTTTGACTTGACAGCAAATTTAAAAATTACACAAAGGTGCAGCCACCCTGCTTGGAGTAGTGCTCCCTAGGTGGGCTCCCCCCTCAGCTACAAAATGCCCTTCAGCCCTGGAGTGTGTGTGACACTGATCTATTGCTAGCACCTTCTATTCTTCTGGTCCAAAAGAGATAATATTGTAATATAAACTAATACAATGATTAAGGCCACTTTGAATTTTACTTTTCACGTCTCCTTTGGAAGTTAACTGTTGTAGATATCTTGGAAAATATAGGAAAATTAAAAATAATTCTTTAGTGCCAATACTCGAGAGAAATGCATGTACAGAAAGAAAGAAAGTACTTTTATTTCCTTTTCTATATGTTTTATTGTTTTTGTTTTTTTTCTAAAGTAAATATAAATATGCTGTAGGTCTCATGTACTGTAAACTAAGTTTAGTGACAAATACAATCTGATTATAATACTCTATTGAATACTTTAACTTCTAATTAGTAGAGCTAGGAGACATACCACTATGACTGAGATACCCTATGTCATCAAGGCATTTAAGGAAAATATTTTATGATGAGTTACTATCCCATTTAACCATTCCTTCATATTGAATATTTTAGCTTATTTCCAGTTTTTCATGATTATAAAATCACTATGATAAACATCTCAGAATATAGTCTTTAACTGTGACTCGGATTGCAGTCTTAGGAGAGGTCACTAGATATTTTATACTTGGGTCAAAATTTAACTTTTAAACTTCTAGTGATTTTGTCTGATTTTTGTTTGATACCACTTGTCTTAATCTCTTCTATAAGCAAATCTTTTGAGTTGATCAGCTCGTTAAGTGCAATGATTTACTGAAAAAGTAATGACCACGGAGCAGCTCTGACAGGTTAGAGAGTTAAACATATCTCTGTGTCATCATCAAATGGGCCATTGTCCTCCTTGTATGTTGCAGCAGGAAATAGTTTTCCAATCTGGGAAAAGCGATTTGCAAAATCATTGCAGGCATTTCTTGTCTAACTCGGTTCTATCTGATTGCTAACGTTTTTCTTTCCTTCACAACTCATGATACTCACCAATGGTTTAAACAAACAAGACTTATGTGTTCTTAACTACCCTCATTTCTGAACTCATAGTTTTGAAAAAACTGGAACTGCATTTTGAGGGGAGCATAGATGCATATTTAAGGTATGAATGCTCCTTTCAGGAATCGATCCACTTCTTGGCTGGAAAGTCTCTCAGGTGTGTGAAGGAGCCCTGGCTACTTGATTATTCTTGGAGGAACAGATTTTAAAAGTGCTTTCTTGAGTCTCTTCTCACTTGGAGGCAACCACATTCCTCACTTTTTCCCAACCAAAGCGAACCAAATTTTCATGTGCAGAGAGTGTATTTTCAGTGGATTAGACCCAAAGTTATGTTGTTCTAGAGGTCTTAGAATTGCTTATGTAGTGCACAAAAAGCTTTGTAGCACAATTTAAATGTTGACTTGGACATATAAACAGTCATTCAAAAGCATTTCAGGAAAGATGTCTTTGGGAATTGGTTGAAAAATATATTGGATAATGATTTCTCAAGCACATTTGCTTTTTGCCATCTTTATTTAGGCCTATGAATTTTTTTCTGTGGCTACTATCTCACAAGAAAGTTTGGTGCCACGCTTTTTCTTCTCTCTTCTTACCTTCCTATTCTAGATCTTTCCTTTACTCATCTGAGACACTAGATGACATTCCTTATTTTGCTGACAATGAGTTATTTATACCTAATTGCTGGGGTTTTGAGATTGTTAGGAAACTGTATTGACAGTGATAATTTTCAGTTGTCTCACATTGAAGCACATGGATCCACACAGATCCCAATCAAAAATGGCAAGTGAGAAACAAAGCCCCCACCAACAGCCCATTTCTGATGCTGCCTTTGTTAAGTATTGCATTAATAGGAAGGTGACATTCTTTTGAAAAGTAAAGTATATGTAAATAGGAAGAATTTTTTAAAAATAGAATTCTGCAAGTCAGACTAATTTCTTTGGCTTCATAAGGCAGAGAAGTTAGAGAAACCTTCTGTTAGTATAGAAAAGAAATCAGTTCTTTTCCTCCTTTGTTCCACAGGAAAACTTTTTTAGGTGTTGGGTAAAGTCTGAAAAATTGATTCTGTGCTTGAATGATATCATCAGTGAGAACCCAAGATATTCACCTGCCTTTTTTTGACATGACTATGATTGACTTATTGTATAAGTTTGTGAACTTTAAACCCAATTTCTGGGTAACATCAGATGTAGATTACCAGAAAGTGAGTCTGGAGCTGCTTCATGATTTGCTGATTACTGTTTTTGACTTAGCCTGCTCTGTAAGAAGGAAATAAAAATGGCCTCCTCATTAATGATCAAGTTGATTAGTTCCACTCATATACCTCATGTAGTTTCTTTAGCATTCAGCATTTTCCAAGTTGATCTATTACAAAGTTAGACTGTAGCAATGGACAGAGTTGTCATCGCCCTTGACAATAATGAGGGACTCATGGTGTCTGTTCTACTAAATACTGTGGTGGAAATCATCACACAGTTGTTTGTGGTGGATCTGAGTTGCTGAAGAGTTTTGCTTCAAGAGCATTCCTAGTTGTCCCGCAGTATAACCTTTCCAGCTTGCTGAGGACACACTGTTTTCCTTGATGAAGAAGTCCCACTCTGAGGTCTGTGTTTTAAATGGCAGAGATGCAAAGGCAGCTCTGTCTTGATAATGTCTATAATTCAATTCTCTATCCTAGCATACAGACACAGAGTAACACACCCAATGACCAAAGAAAGAGGATGAGGAGGTTTGGCTTCCAGTAAAATTCCAGTAATCACAGCACTTGCTGTGAACACTACATATGACTCTGACAAGGATATCATTTATGATAAACCCACCAGATTTTCCTAGTATTGAAGATATCATAATTCAGGGCCTCTTGAAATTCAATACAAGATTTCAAGGGTAGGACAGTGAAACTTTTAAATTGATGCAACATTTTTTATTCAGTAATAATTTTCCTAGGGAGAGGCTTTTATCAACATCTCAAAGTGACCCACATCCGTAAAAGAGTAAGGAACCATACAATTGTATCTTCATAATTTCTTGTGTTATTTAAAAAACTGATGTTCTGTTTCCTTTTATGGGGAGGAGAAAAGCATACACAACTATTCCTCGATCCTTATTTTTTTACCTCCTGGACATCCTATAATAAATACACAAGAAAGAAATATAAAACGTTATCTATCCAAACTCAGTTAACAGCTCTGAGAAATGCACATTCAGAGTGCTTTAAAATCAGGTTACAAACATAATTTTCAATTTGCTGGGGAGAAAATAGGAAGGAAGAGTCCTTTGGAATACAGAATAATTCATTGTATGTACATTATCAGTTTTGGTTCATTATATTCTTCAGTGGTCCACAAGTCAACACATCTTTAAGAAGTAAGTGCACAAACTCTATGTACCAACGAGAGTCAGGGAAAGGGCACATATACTGGCATTTCTGCAGGTGAGGCTCTTGCAGACTGAGGAATGGCAGGTGAGATTCCATTTCTGTTATCATAAAATTCTAAGGTGAGCAAGCAGTGAGGGACACTTTGCAAGTTGAATGAAATTTGCTGTTCTTGTGAATTATTTCCTCGTTTGGGGGATATTCTGTGTTAATGTCAAGACCTGACCCTGACAAATTCCAGAAATACATCTGTATTAATTTGCTGTGAAGCTATGGAAGCTTTCATATTGCAGTCTTTGAGCCCCTGGGATGTAAAAGCCTAAGTTTGTAGGAGGCACTTATTTCTTTTTAAAATTCTTCATTTTCAAGAATTGATTTTAATTATTCTGTGAGAAACTGGAAGTGTTGTTATGATGATTTGTGAAGTATGGGAAAATATCTTGCCAACTGGCTGCTTATCAGACAAATTGTGTCTTAGGTGAAGCCTGGCTGCTGATTTCAAGGAGCTTTTCTACTTCTATCCCAGTTCTCCCAGAATTCTTAATTTTCCCTTATCCTAAAAGCCCAGGGCCTCATATGCTGAAGCCATGGAGTTAATGTGACATAGAAGGGTTCTGGAGAATTCCAAAACAGAACCCTCTACATGGCAGCTAGGAAGGAACCATGGAATTCTGGATATGATGAGCTAAACAGATATAATACGAAATGTGGCAACGGTAAACACTTCCACTCAGTGACTTTAATGATGATGACGATGGTGATAATGATTTTAGTTTGGCACTTTATAGCAAAACAATGTTGGAAGCACCCACATTCTAGTCCTAGTTCTTTTGGTTATTGTTGTTGGACTATAAGCTGGTACTGTAGCTTTTGCAGACTTTCTTATGGTCATTGGAAAAACCGTATTATGTACTTGCTGACTAAATGTAGTGAGGGTGAAGGGGAATGAGATGTCAAATGTGATATCATTTTGAGAACTATGTTAAAGCCGAGGGGGGATTACTCTTTTCCTTGATTAAAACACTTCCAAAGTTTCTGATTTAATCAGAAGCCGAATATCTTAGTGGCTCTTTGTCCTTACTCTGCAGTTAGACAGTGTGTGAGAATCCTGACTTACTCATATGTGATGTTGAACAAGTCGCTCGGGCAGTCTGAGCCCTCTCTTCTTCATTTTTAAAGTGGGAATAATGATAAATCTAGCCTGTGCCGCCTGGTATTTATGTGCTCAGTGGTCAGTAAATATAAGCTATTGTTAGGTTTTGAGTCCCTTTACTAGCTTTTTAAGAATGAGAACATCCTGCACATAGACTCATGCACATGAGTGTGCAGGCTTGACATTACACAGGCGAGCTGTCATTTTGAGAGGAAATCACCCAAGGTCTCTGGTTAGTCATGGATAATCACCTTCCATTACAATCAGATTGGATCTTGAAGTGGTGGCCGGCTGCCCGTTTTTCTCAACAGTTCTGTTTCCTGTGCTTTCTAGTGGTATTCAAAGTACTTTAAAATTCAACTCAAGAAAGTTAGCACATCTTTGGAATAAATTATTATTATGTGCACATTACTGCTCAGGAAAATAGGTATAAGAAGGTAGTGCCCAGAGTGAAAGGCTGTGTGTTCAGTAGCTCACCAGCACCAGGTATAGGAGGATGTTTTTGTTTCAATTGTTGCTTTTTAAATACTAAAGCTAAAAGCAAGACACACCCAGTTGTGTTTGTTGATCTTGTGACTAACGGAATCAGCAAAGGCCAATTAAGACAGTTAAAAGAGAAAGAAAGATAAGAATGCCAGCACAGAGGCAATGACTCTTGATAAATGGGCACATGTGACCATGTGTAACCCCCTTGCCTCTTCTACTTCTGTATGTAAATGCATCTTGCAGTAAAACATTCCTAATTTATACCACAAGTAAAGAGAAATCAGAAAGAAAATTTATTTTGCTTATTTGCCTAAAACTTCCTTTTGATGTACACTGATTTTTATCAACTTTCCTTCCCAGTTGCAAATTAGTTCTCTGTCCATTCACTCTATCCCTCTCTTTTCTTGTGATTCTCATTGTGTGTAGTTTAGCATATGACAGATTTATTTTTTACTTTGCAGGTTTCCAAAGATGACATTTTCTTGCATTTTATTTGACTATGTAGACTAAAGTTGAGGTATTACTTAAAATCCAATATTAGATGTCCAACTTCCTGTAGCATTTTAAATAACATTCCTTCTCCTACATATAGTAAAATTTAAGCATATAAGAATATATCATCTCTGAGCCCAAACTAAAATTTCTTCCCTTAAAGAATATGTTTATTGTTTACTTGAAGATGAATGCCCTATGGATCTTTAGACCTAAGCCTGGAAAATAGGAAATAATTCACTCTGGCTTGAAAAGGGTGGGGATTTCTTTGTTTCTTTTTATATTTATTCAGGAAAAGCTGACAATCGTCCCACATTAATGAACTACACCATCAATCACTGTGTTGACAATGAGCGGAAAAACGAGGTATATGTCAGGCTGACTGCATATTGCCTTTTTCAGAGAGGGCATGGCTGTTTATAGCACTTTCGTTGGCAAAATTCTTTTTGCACTGGAACAAGAATAGAAAAGAGAATTAGAAAGGCAGTGCTGGAAGAGCTTTAGTTTTCAGATTATGGAAAAAGTACTAAGGAAAAATTGAGAAATCATATTTTGTGTAGTTTGTGTGTCTATTCCACAGGACTTAAAGAGAAAATGGAAAATAAGAAAAGAGGAGTTTGTTTGGTTCTTAACTTATTTTGAAGGGCTCATTGTCTTTTGCTAAGATCATGGCAAAAAATTTTCAAGATTGTGTTGGAAATGACCTTGGTAGTCTTAGGGCCCATCTTTGGCTCTTGTTCCCCTTCTGTACCAGTTAGTCCGAGGACAGCTACACTTTGGCAGAAACAGTGTCTTCAGCAATAGCGTGGTCAATTGTCACTCAGCCCAAACAATTCTGTGGACATATAACCCATGAAGAGAGGCCTCCTCATCTTTCTTATCTCTCCTTCAAAATCTTCTCTTTTGCAGTACGGAGGGTGGAAGCCAAGACCTTTGCACTGAGCTACATCCCTAGTCTTTTAATTTTTATTTTGAGCTGATCTTCCTAAGTTGCCCTGGTAGGACTTGAACTTGTGAGAGCTGGAATTACAGGTTGTGAACCACTAGTCCCAGCTGAACAACTCTGTCTATTGTCAACTTACTAAGTTGGCCGAAATGGACACAATGAAGGTAATATCAGTGGTGATAATGGTTGAGAGTTTATTATGTGTAGCTGTTATGGAGGAATGACATGACTTTGCAGAAGAAGACCTGGGTCTCAGAGTCACATGACCTCTGGCTGGGCAAGTCATATTGTATAGATTTCTCTTAACCATAGATTCTAGTTCCTTCAGTGTCATATCAGTGCTCTCAAACCTCCAGGATCCCTTTACCCTATTAAAAATTATTGATGATCCAAAGACAGCTTATCAGACTCACATGTATAATCAAGCCTTTAAAATAGTTCTTTCTTACTCATTTAAAAATATCACTAGTAAACCCACTATATATTAATGTAAGCAAATTTAAAGTGATATAATGCCTGTTTTTCAAAACAAAAACATTTAGTGAAAAGCATGTTACTATTTTACAGTGTTAGTATCTTACAGTTTACAATTTTCTTTAATGTCTGAGAATAGAAATCAGTATTCTCATATTTGCTTCTACATTCTGTTGCTCTATGACATTTTCGTTAAAATATGTGGAAGAAATCTAGCTTCATAAATATATATTACTTAACAAGGAAATTATTAATACTTGTTTTCAGATGACTGTGAATGTTACTCTTTGATGCTACACCCCAGTTTACAAAGTGGTAGTTTCTTAAAAATTAATCGTGACATGGAAGTTGAAACCATATTAAGAGACTTTATAGTAACTTTTAAAATTAAATTTCATAGGTTTATCTTTAACTTTGTAACATGCCTTGGGAATTATGAAAATGTTGGCTCCCTGAATTTTTTTGTGACATGCTTCATGATGCAATTTCAAAAAAAAAAAAAAAAAAAAATCTAGAGTCATCGGTGTTGCAACTGATCTTCCCAGAAGGTACTGAGGAACCTCTCAAAGACACAATGGTAGATACAATTTTTCTAAAACCACAGTTTTTACTTGAAAGCTTGAATTTTGTCACCGGAAACATATACTGTGGAGTTTTTTTTTTTGAAATGTCAGTCTCACTTATTTTTGAGGAAAAGTTTGCCAGGTAAGCTAGCTAAATTAACCATAGTGTATACTATGATATAACCATGGTTTGATACTTGTACCCTCAAGAAAAACATCTGCATGTTCACACACAAATAAAAAACCCAACTAGTTCATTTTATAGCTTGAAGACTTATTAATCACCTTATATGGAAATAACCATTGTGCTTTAGTGTACAGGGGAAAGTTCACTTCACACTCCATGTTTCACCTCAAAGAATATTAAAATGAAGAGGGGTCAAGATTTAATAAAATTTAACATTTGAAAAAGATTGAATTACATTCATAGCGTCGCTCCTTCATCAAAAACATTCTTAAGTGAAATTGTCTTCTTGTGTCATGTGTTTCTGGCTGTTTATATGTGTGCTTATTCAAAGTCCATGATGATGAAGAATATGTGGGCCACCAAGTGTAGGTGAGTACTATTGCCTTGATTCTTGCAAGACACCATTTGCTTGACCCGTTGTTGCTTTTGCCATTTCAGTACAAATGTCAGTCCAAGAGTTTTATGAGGAAAATAACTGTGACCTTATGCACCCTCCTAAAGGACTCTGAGAACTTCAGGGTTTGTAGGACCACATTTGACAATTGATACTCTATGTAACTTCATCTCTAAAAAAGGAGTCATACATATATGAATAATTGTAGCATTTCAACAGGAATAGCAAACAGTAGAACAAGAATCCAATATTAGTGTTATTCCTGTAACTTTTTAGTGCCCATTGTCATATGTGAGTTTGTAATAATGTAGGAGCTTTGTTAAAGTGTTGTTAGGCTTTCATTTCTTATTGAGTTTTTGTGCTTTATTTCAAATAAGGAGAAAACCCACTACATATCAGTGGATAGCATTCTTTTTAAACCATCAATGACTGTTGAACTTACTTTTCACTTTTACCAGGTCAACATTGAAACATACACATTGTTTATAATCTTGAAAACTAGCTACTTGGAATACATTAGATATGTTTGTGTATAGTTATAGCATTTTAAGAGGCAAAACCTCACCAATTTCTCACGAATGTTTGGAAAGCTTACTTTTCTGTAACTGAAAACATCTCATGTTTCTTCCTAGCCAAGAGAGTGAAAGTTTAAAGACAGATCCTTTAACTACATCTAGGGAGTTTTATAAAAAAAAATGAAATCGATTTTGAAAGGAGTTCCTCTTAAAGAGTAGTCATGGATGGTTGAAGTGAAGGAAATGTGAGATTTTATGGAGACTAGTCATCAGTATTAATATTTTTTGAAGTTATGTCTTCATTGTTTGGAATGACTGTTGGTCATATTTCTTACTCTTGGGGCATTACACAGACTTAGGCACTGTTAATGCTCAAGCTGCAACATAGATGGGTCTCAGAGCTGAGTCTCTGGGTAACTGCCACCAGTCTGGATCTTTCATTCTGTTTCATTTTCTGTGAGATTTTTTTTTTCCTTTCAAAGAGAAAGAGAAACACAAAAACTCTTGTGTGCACTCGAGGCTCAATTCACTGCAATCCGAGAAGTGTGGTATTTGGGCTAAGCCTTTGAAGCTTCATAACAGAGAAATGCTTAGGGTGTAGGCACTAAATATTTCAGGTTGTGGATATTTTTCAGTAGTAAGTGAAAAGCATGCATAAGATACTCTGCTATCTAGCAGGATTGGGGAGTTGAAGCTGTGTTGGATCAAGTCAACAACGTTTCCCAAAGTGTGTGGTAAGTTTCCAGTGAAAGCACCAGCATTAGCCTGTAGGATGATTTTAGGAACTGGACAACTGAATTATTATATGTTTACTTTTATAACTGCTTTTAGTTTTCTGGTTTCTTTGTAAAAATAGTTTTACTTAAAAGCAACTCAAAGAATATTAAGTAAATGACAAAAAGGGTGGACAGGAGATTGACAAAGTGAGAAACTATGAATAAAGTTTAAGGAAACTGAAACAGGTCAAATGTGATAAATACATTCATTTATTTATGTAAATTACTTATCAAATGCCTATCTATTCTCGCTACTGTAGACACAGTAGACAGCAATACACAGAGGGTCAATACTCTTGTGGAGCTCACTTCCTAGGTGGGGAGAAGAAATAAATATATAGTGCCAGGCAGTAGTATGATAGATTAAAAATAAAGCAAGATTGAGGGGTAGAATGTGTTGTTTTAGAGAGAGGGGCCAGGGAAAGTCTCGGTGAGGAAGCTGTATGTGAGCAGAAGCCTCCCAGGGTTGTTTAGTTGTTTTTATAAGCGTATTATATGTGTTTGACTCTGGACTATAGATCAGACTGGTCAGAAGAAGCTCATAATTTGGAAATGGAGGTTTTAATTAAACTTTAATGAGATAGAATGCAGTAATGGCGATGTAAGGAGGATACTTTGGGAACAAGGAAGGAGGGTATAGCTGTCCTAAGTGATAGGAAATGAGTTCATGGAAGATTTCCTAGACGCGATGGTCCTGAAATGAAACATTCAGAATGAGAAGGAGATAGCAAGGGAAGGAAATGTGGGAAGGGCAAGGCAGGGCAGGGCCATTTCCTGAAGAGGAAATAGCAGAGGCATAGGTAGGTAGCCCAGGTAGGCCTAGCAGATATTCACTGAATGAAAAACAATTGGACGGGGGGCTGGGTATTGTAGGTGCCCCCGGTCTGAGGCAGCTGTGGAGGTAGCGCAGGCCTGTGCCCCGACCTTGGGAGTGTAAGGTGTCTTCCTTCAGGCTCAGGGGCTCTCAGCAGGGCGATGTGTCTCATGAGCACCGTTATTAAACCACTCTTCTCTTTGGGGGATACATCCGAGCAGATTAAGGAACAGCATCAGGGACATTTGGGAGAGGCAGTTGAAGAGAAGTTTGGGCAGATCCAAAAAGGAGTAACTGTTTACGAGTTCCATTGGGTTTGACAGAATAGGGAATTTGTGAATTTATAGCAATTTAACCCATTTAAGGATGAATCTGGGGTTTGGGGCCACTGAGGTATAGAGGGAGAGCAAATAATTTTATCTACGTGAAGGAGCATTTTTTAGAGGTGGAAACTGCAAATACTCAGCATTAACTTAACTAGAATGCCATGCGCCTATTAATAATGGGGCTGAATCTCTGGTTCCACTCACAGACCCATCTCACAGTTTCCTTTGCTTGAATTCTGCTCTGAGAGAGCACTGATTTGTCCTGGCCCCTTCATCCTCCTCTTCCTGGAGAGAGAAGTCCATGGAGCCACCTGGAATCTCTCTGGATCACACTCAGAGTTCTCATCCCTGGCATGCACTGTGGCAAAGGCTCTGAGCCTGCTTTCCAGGGCTGTTCTGCATTCTCAAGGGCATGGTCTAATGTGTCCACCCCACTCCAGCAGGGTGGATGAAGGGCTGTCGGTGGAGGATGGGGAAGACACAGAGAGGGGTGCAGGTGTGTGCTCCCTCTAATGGAGACCCCTTGAGGCATGGGTGAGAGCCAGAAATGGAAGGAGGGCACAGGGCATGGTTGGATGGCATCCGAGAGCCATCAAGTCATTGAGTAGAACTTAGAAGGGTCTGGGATTTTAAAAATTGAACCTGGCCTTGGAACTTGTTTTGAAAGAATATTTGTCAAGATGGAAAGGATAACATTTCACTTAAAGTATGTTTATTAGTTTTGTAGTTTTGAAATATTTAGAAAAGTGATATGTGAGTAATCTTCTTAGGATATAATTTTTTGAATTTGTTCCTAGAAACTAGAAATATTGGTATTATTTCATAATTGTAGAAATATCTAGTTCCTCTAAGACTGTTTAAGTAATAGTACTTAAGAATAATTACGTAAGCTTAATGTTATTACATATGAATGTTTTTTTTAAGACAGCATGTCAAGATTTACCTCCCTTCCTACCAGCGTCCCCATGTCTTTGGCTTCCCCAGAAATCCACTAGTGTACATCTAGAATGGTGCTAACTAATCCAGAGAAGTTCACATCTAAAAGTCACTGTTAGAAACTAGATTTGGAGAAAGTGAAAGCACCTCCTCCCTTTTGGGGTAAAAAGGAGTAATCACAACTTTCTAAGTCTCAAATCTAAACAGTCCTCCTTGTGGTTAACCTACAGAGCAAGAGTTAATTAAAATATTTCATAAAAATTAGAAAAAAATTGGATCAAAACCATCACTAATTTACCAAGGGAATGTGTTAAGAAATTATATGCTTACAAGTTATTTATAAAGTCTTGGACACAGCTCTTGATCTGATTAAAACAATACTAAGTACTTCCAGAAAAATTTCTTTCTAGAGAAAAAGATCCAAGAAATCAGCACAATCATTACATTTATCCAATAAAAGAATGGGCGTAGGAAAGAGTGGATTCCAGAGAAGTCCTATGTAACACTCCTGAAAGCCATGAGGTCACCCGTAAATTAAAGTCGGATTTGGGGCCCAGAATCTGTTACAGCCGGTTCTACTCTCCGAGGCTGGAGGCCAGACTGTCAGAGACAGAGCTAAGATCCTCAGCAGGCAGAACTGAACATTTCTGTTGCAGCGCTTGACCTATTATCTCACCCCCGGAGTCTCACTGGTTTGACTAACACATTTTGGGGCTCTCTGTGCTTCACACCAGAAAATTGCTTTGCATGTTTTGAAGATGAGTTCCATTTTTTTAGCTCATGTTTCAGGCAAGGACTTTCCTGCCCACAGGCAGAGTAGTGCAGTGAATGCACCGTACGCAAAACAGAAGAGAACTAAGGTTTGATCCTTCAGCTCTTCTATGCCAGACAGCATGCCTGAGATACTTCTTTCTTTAAATTCCCAGTTAATTGTCACCGTCACTGTGGGGAAGGCCAGAGAGGTTAAGGAACATAGTTGAGCTAACAGAGCATAATTGGTGTTTTGGTCTTTGTTTTTTGCTTTTTGTTTGTTTGTTTTTTGTAGTAGTGGAGATTCCACTCAGGCCCTTGTGCTTCCGAGGTAGGCGCAATACCACTTGAGCTCAATCCCCAGCCCTGACAGAGCAGTCAATGGCAGATCATAGAGTCATGTGATTCTCCCTGTGGTTCCCTGTCCTGGGTTGTTTCCTCAGCACCATACTGACCATGGTTTACTCTCCCATGCAGGGCTCAGCGGGGGCGTGGAGGTTTTACTGTCCCAGACCTTGTGATGTTTCCATGCCTGCCACCTCACTGACAGGCATTCTGAGCCATACAGACAGTCTCTGGGCGGTGGATCTGCTTCTCTCCCTACATGTTTCTCCTTCAGTGACTGTTCCACATAGAACCACTGTACCTTGCTGTATGGAACATCACTCCAGGATGATTCTGTTGATATTTAGGCTCAGGTTATTTTATAACTTATTTAAATAATCTAAGCACAATGCAACAGTTGAAAGAAACATAAAAAGGAAAATCTGGTCCCTGGGGAAGGCCCTGGCATATGCTTTCTCCAATTTTTGTTTTTTTCTTATTCCTCAAATTCTTCTGTTTAGAAGGAGATCATCTCTGAGACACAAACTACATTTTCCTCAAAGCTTGATCAGGTTGTAGATGGCTGTCTTATTGGACAAAACCAATGGACACCAACTAGAAGCGCTAGCTTCTCTCAGTCAATGGCTAGTAATTCAGCGGAGGACCCATGGCCTGGGTCCCTGCCTGCCTAGCTAAGGACCAGGTGTGCACCTCTTTTGATCTGCTCTGAGATTGTTCATTGAATCAACCTTCCAAGGTCAAAATGATTTAGAAGAACACGCTTTCCAGTTAAGAGTTTTTGCATGGTGGGGAAAACCGACCTTGAATTTTCTGCATTATATTAGTCTGAATTTTTCAAAAAAAAAAAATCAAAATGAACTAGGGGAGTTTTATTATTTAGCACTGCCCAGAGTGAAGAATTCTTACTTAAACAAAAAGTCCTCCATGAATTTTCTACCTGATTAATTGGAACAAAACTATGAGTTTTTCCCCCCTACTGGATCTCTTAATATAATAATATATTGGGGATTTTAAGGTAGAAGTGAATTGCTGATAAAAATAACCATTCAAATGGTGAAATGCAAAATAGCAGTGCAAAATCAGTCACTCTTGTTATGAGGCATCAAGCTAATGTGATTATAAATGTTAAGGTCAGACAAAACTTTAGACATGAAGTTCCAAGAAATGCAGCATTCAGTAGGAATGCAGGTGACACTACAGAGCTGCCACTGTATTGGCAGACACTGGTATCAGAATATTTCCCAGGTAATATCATCCTTGTCTATGATTGTACTCATACAACTCCCTGTAACAAAACACATTCTGATTTTTTGTGCATGTGGTGGACTTTGTACATTGAAGGCCCCTTTGCTTCTAAGACCAAGAGTTTAAAGAGGCTAATTATGTCTTCCTTACTGGATTTGGGCAAAACCACCCTACGCTATAACCAAATAACATCTCAAATCTTCACCCTGGAGGTGCTTGTAGACTACTGGATTACAGTTTAGCCTGTACACATTGGTAGAATTTCCCATTTGTCTTTTTAGGGTGGGGAAATTAAAGAGGATTCTCCTCCTCATTTGATCTAGCTCTGCTTGTAACTGTGGCTGTGTGTCCTTCCTCAGAGACATGCCCATCGGCATAAATTGAGAAGGGTGAATCCCTGCCATGGAGAGTGTGGCTGGTTGTCTTGATTCTCTTGTTCCTTCCTACTAGATGGGAGATTCGGCTGGACTGAGAAACCGGCCTGAGAATGAGACTTGAGAACACGTGACTTAGAAAAATGCTATATCACGTTAAAAAAGGGCTGAGGACATAGCACAGTGCGAAGGTCTTGGGTTCAATATTCACTATTAGAAAAGAAAAGTCTGGATATAGAGACAGTGGCAGTAGTAAGCTGCTTTGAACGTTGAAAAATGCTCTGTTCTTATTTTATTTTAAATTCAGAGCATTTCTTCTAGCTCTGAGAATTAGTATTCTTAGTCTTGTTTTATAAGAAAGAAAAAAAAATTTAGAGACTTATAAGGATTTTTCTTTCAGCTAGGTTGTGTTTACCTCCAAATAATTATTTTATCATCCTCCACACTAACCATGCTATTTTTCATTAACATTGCTAGGTCTGAGTAACATTTTAATCTTTATTTTTAACTGGAAAGCACTGAGACTTTAAGAAACTTTTTCTCCTTGGTAATCCATCTATTTACTTCCTGAGCCAGACACCAAGCAGAGACCTCTTTATAGGTCATAGTCAATTGCTAATAAGTCTACAGGAGACAGTAGGGCTCTTAATATACCCCGTAGAGGAGATAAATCCTATAAAATTACATTTCAGCAGCAAAATAGACGAGCACAGTAATTTTGGTGTGAAATGTGCAAAGTCTTATTTACAGAACATCTCATGATGCTGTTCCCAGATGTCTTTTTAAAGGAATTTTAGTTACATGCAAAAGAACCAAAAACCAGGAGTATAATTGGTAAAAAACATAAATCTGTCCAAAAAAAACAATTACAACAACTTGATGAGATATATATTTTCTTAGCATCAGCATAAAAGAAAGAACATTCTGATCCAGAAATGGTACGTAAGTAAATAAACTTTAATTGGTTTGACAATGCCCCCTTTCCTAGCAGTGCCAAGAATCCTAGCATTATAATTACATAGTTCTGGGCAGACATGTGGTTTCCATTAAGAAAGACTTGTGATTGACTGAGTTCATGAGGCATGTCAGAAAAAACACATCAATGTCTTTATAAGACGGGAAGAGAAATGTATCTAAATGTATTTATAACTTCACAAGGTACACATTCATAAATAGTTTTAAAAGGGCTAAAGTTCGGACTTACAAAATCCTAAGGGAAAGCCATTGGGAGCATTTTGACTTCCACTTCTCATGAACACAACACAAGGACTTACATTTCGGTAAAATGGGTACCTTTTTAGTCTTACAAGCATTTATTTAAGGGTGTTGGCAGGAAAATCTTGAAGAAAGTCTTAGTTGAGTAAGCTGTTGCTTCATGGACTGAAACTCATTTCCCACCATGCAAAAATTCTGGCCCATGGCTTTACCACTAACAAAAAGATTTTCAATTTTCGGATCCATTCTCCTAGCCCTGTGTGGTGAGCCAGGCAAGCCTTATGTTTATTCCACTTCTTACTCTACCCCCACCACAACATTTTAATTGAAAAGGAAATGGAAAATTGGGAAGTCAGTAAGTTGCTGAAGGTTGTACAGCTAGTTAAGACTCTTAATTTAAAGTGTTGCAAAAACATTAGAGAAAGGCAGATTAGGCAGGCAAGGAGGGGGCATTTCAACGCTTGCATTCCGCAAAAGCCAAAATTCCATGGGTAACAAAGAAAAAACTTATGAGATGGTTTGAATTTGATGTGCAGAAAGAGGCAAGAGTGCCTCCTCCAAGGACATTTTAAACCTAAACCTAATGACTTGCCTTAATCACTGAAAGTGACTATAATATTGAATAGTTTATTTTCTGCTTTTGTATAAATACTTTTAGAATGACAAACATTTTTTAGGTCTGCCAAATACTGTCATCTTTTGGCAATGTTAATATCTCAAGCTTGATATATTTTCTTGACACCAGAACAAGTGTGTGTGTGTGTGTGTGTGTGTGTGTGTGTGTGTGTGTGTGTATGTGTATGCTTTTTTTCTTTTCTTTAAAACTATTTTGTCAAGAAGGAGTGGCAAAACATTTGGTAGTGTTTTTTAAAAAGATTATCTCCACAAAGACATCTCTTGCATAAAATATGAGATTTACTTAATTTAAAAAATAAACTAGGGCTTTTGCTTCTTCAATGGAATGTCTAAAGCTGTTTCCGTAAGTGATTCAGATATTTTTGAGCAACCATCTGGTATGCTAGAGTGGATATGCAAAATATTTTAGTCTGAAATTAATGAAACATTGTCTTATGATGTCACCAATAATAAAAATAACAATGAGTAATAGTCACTATTTATCAAGTGCTTACTGTGTGCCAGGCACTGTGCTCTGCAGAGCATATTTATTTAATATTCACATTAGTGCTAGAGAGTTGGGATTATTAACCATGTTATAGATGGAGAAATTAAAGTTCAGAAGAAAATTGCCTAAAGTCACACCGGCTAGTAAATAGCAGCGCTGAGAGTTACAGCCCCCATCCCTCACCAGAATGTCTGTTACTTTTTTCTGCAAAGCCTGCATATTAAGACATTTAGCAGATCCTGTGTCCCAGTATCAGGGATGAGTTCTTTTGTGGAGTTTTTATACATCTCACTGGCTCATGTGATCATTTGTCTTATCAGTGCTGAGGAAAATGGAAAGTGACAGCTTTCGCTGAGATTAACCCAGCCCAGATTTAGATTAGCTCTGATGGTCTAATAGCTTGTGTTTTTACAGTTCTTAAGAGAATGTGAAAATGCATTCTTGTCTGCTCTTCCTCGAAATAAGTCCAATCCAGAGTGACCATGGGCAATTACAAATGCAGGGATCGAGGCACAGGGAGGTCGGGGGCTGGTTTGAAGTCACACAGCTTGCTCATGTTCGAGTGACGGCTGGTAACGAGGCTTTCCAATCGATCCTTGTTCTATGTGGATCCACACTGCTCTCAGAGTCCAGCCCAGCATTTATTTTCCAGGATTGTGTGAGGATGTTATGGTGAGAGGCTGGTTCTGTGCTGCTCCTATTCGTAGTCACATCCCAGCTAAGGTCTGACTGCTTTTGCCTTCTTACTCAACAAACTGCCTAAAATAATCTTCTCTAACTCACTTCTCAACCCTGAGATGGGGAGAACTTCTTTAAAACATCTCTTCTGTGGTGCCCCTCTCTAGCAAAGGGACTTGAGCTGGCTTTTAAAAGCAAGATTACTGAGGGTTGTCTCCAAAATCTTCCTGATATGAATAGAGAGCTTGGAATACCAGGGTACTGAAGAACTTATTCAGTCGATCTCTAGCAAGGGACAGCCTGCATGGTGTTTTTCTGAGCATGTCTCATACTCTCCCACCTGCACTTTGAAGCCCCTGAGATCTCACCCCAGGTTTAGGATCCTTCGTATCCTATTCCAGAAGGTTCATTCTTTGCTTTTTCTTCAAAAGCTTCCTGACCTGCCTCACTGTTACGCCTCCCATTAGTGGCCCCTCTGAAGTTCTACTGCTTTTCATTCATCATTTCCATCTTGTATTCTAGTTACCTTATTCCCACCACAAAGAAGGTAGAGGCCACCAGAAAGGCCAGGCCATTTAAAACTTCGCATTGAACTAATGTACTACATATTAGCTGGCAAGTCGAATAGTAGGCATATACTGTCTACAGGGAAGGGAGGAGTCAGCTATGTAGCACGTCATGGCTGCCATTATCATAAATTAATGTCTTGAATGACTGAACACATGAGAGAATGGCTGTGATCTGCACTTGACCTCTGCCATCGTCTTGAGAAGGGGAGTAAGATGTGGAAGATTCAAAATAGTGTCTACTATTCTGTTCTCATGGCTCACAGCCACTCAGCTCTCACACCATGAGCTGGCTTGAGAGCTGTACACAGAAGGAGAAAGACCTTAGTGGAAAGGCTGCAGACCCTGCTCCAGGTTTCTGCCTGCCTACATCACAGGAAAGCCTGCATTTGGTTTTAATTGGTTGTGGACTGCAGTGATCACTGTGACTAAGCACTTGTCTGAGGCTTTCCAAGAGCCTTGCAGCTATTTGTATCCATCAGCTGACATGAAGAGGTTTGTGTCTGCTCTCTAGTCTGACAAGAATTGGCCATTATTTGGCACTGGAACAACCATCTCCAGTAGTCTGCATTCAGACTGCATCATGCATTTCATTAAAAACCAAGAAGCCTTGCTGTCTGATCTCGGGATGGAAGAAGAGCTTTGTAGTGAGCCTTCCTCCTCTGATTTGTCCCTTTCTGTTTCCTACTGGGCCAAGAGATGTGCAAAATGAAGCTTTCTAACTGCTTTTCATTGATACTTCTGGCTTTGTTAAGTTCTGGAAGTGGGTGGGAGCCTTTATTGGGTACCAGGGAGCCAGGGAGATAGCACACATCAGCTGGTGTGCTCAGGGGCCCTGAAGCTCACTGGACATTTCAGCAGTTTCCTCTGGAGTAGAGATGAGGACTTGAGTCTATGGCAGGCAAGACCAGTGGCTATCAGAGGAAACCCAGAAAGACAGAGAGAGCTTTTCTGTTGTAATTATGAAGACTCTGGTTCAACCAGAGATGCCAACTGTTGAGTGAAGCAAAGAGAGGGGATCCCTTGGAGGATTTCAGATTATCAGTTCCTTCTCTTTATGTTACCTCATTGGCTGGGATTTGCTCATCCATTTGCCAGTAGGTGGCAAATGGAAAATCTTTAAAATATTTGGCTTGACTCAGCTAGGGGCAACTTTAACAGCCTGTGCACTCCTAAATATTTTTATTACTATCAATATGTTCTGAGAGGCAGGCTCAAAAGAACAATGAGTCCTATTTAAGTCCCTTGGAGAATTGTATCAGTTGATAGAATAGCATCCCATCTACTCAACTCTACCCTTTGAAGGGTGGTAGGTATCCCAGAAACTGATGCTTGACAATGTAAGCAAAGAGAAAGGAATTTATTGGAGAGATAAGAGATGGGTTTAAAAGTCAGAAGAAGAGTTGGATAATTAAGTGTTGTGAAGATGAGGATATTGGGCAGCTCTGGGGATCTGGTGGTAAGTGTCTGAGGATGCTGCCTGCCAAAGGCCTGAGCTTGTACTGTCTTCCTCCTGTGTCCCACTTGTCTCAAGATTCAGTGTCTCAAGGAGAGAGAGGTGAATTGGTGGCCATGGTTATTAAGTTCCCATGAAATGGTGAAGAGAAAGCCAAGGACAGTTTTTACGGGGAAAGTGCAGTTACAAAAAGAAGTTGGGATGATTGGACAGGAAAAATAACAAACACTTACCAGAGTGAGTCAGGTCCATGAAGATAGGCCCACCATTTCATCTGTCTCTGTGAACATAAGCATTCATTCATTCACTCCAGTGATTGTGAACACTTATCATGGGCCAGCTAATGTGCTGCATGCTAAAAATACAATATTTAACAATTGTCCCAGTTATAAAATGTGCCCCTGAGACATAGGAGCTGGGGAGAAAACCAGCCTTTCATCTAGGGGCTGATCCAGTGAGCTAGCAGGACAACTTTCCAATCCCAGTTAAGTCTGGGACCTACATAGAGGGAATCCTGGGGCCCTTGATTGTCCCTCTCCAGGAAGTTCTTCATATTTCGGTATCCCAGCTTCCAATCATGCTAACATTGCTTCTAGTAAAATTCCTCTTAATGTACTTATCCATATAATTTGCATTATATTAATTCCAACTGATTTATGTGTCTTCAGATATGTTCTTGTATCTTTTTCCTGGGCAGTTAATTGTGCTATGATCCCTATTAAATTTTCAAGCACCTCTAGTCACATAATGTTTTTCTGTGTAGTGGTCTTCTCTACCCATGTTGTCCTGGGAATATCTGGTAACTAGAAGAAAGCTAAATGCTACAGAGCCTATGTCTACCTGAATTACTTCAGAAATCCTCTCAACCTCTATGTGCCTTCTTTCTCTTTTTCATCACATGAGGCAATCCTTGTCCTGCTTACTTCATCAAATTGTTAAGAAGACCTATAAAATAATGGATATTAAGTAGCTTTGAGAAATTGAAAAGTGTTTTTGGAGCCCAAGGGAGTATTAGCATTCTGTGGCCTTGTGGTAGAGGAGTGAATGTGAGGAGTGATGACTCATAGTGAAGATAATAAAATACCAAACAATAGTAATTCTACTTTATCCCATGTTTATTTTATTCTAAGCACTAGAATAATCCTTCATGAGGATTATCTTACAGAATGTTAGTATACTGGGAGATACTAATGTTATCTCCATTTTACAGATGAAGAAGCTGAGGCTAATAATGAAATAGCTTGCTAAAGACATATGTTTAGCACACAAGAAGCCTGGATCTTAATGAAAAAAAAACCCTGTCTATTTTTATCTCTCTTGTAACTGTTATCCCTCTTGTAACTGCTTGATATTTCATCGATCTCTTATTCAAGGGTGGGAAACTCCATTGGAAATGTATAATTTAAAAGGTGAATGCTAGAATTACAGTTTTAACTTCCTGATTGTTTCTAACACTGCATGGCTGTGAAGTGAGTTGAGTGACTTAGTCTCTCTGACACTCAGAGAGATGCAAGATGGGTACAGTCATAGTACCTCATTCACAGGACTGTTTAGCAGAAGTACACAAAATATTGTGGTGATAGCACCTATTAACTGGTTGGTGAATTATTGACTTGATAAGGTGTGGTTCAGGTGGGGATTATGTAAATCTGGCAGACAGTGCAATGAGAGAGATTAAATTCCTAGGAATATCCTCTCTACTTCCCGAAGCCTTCGAAGTGTGCAGCCTCCTGACTCAATTCAGTCTGCAGATACATTTATTCTTCAAAAATGTGAAGTAGATGCCAATATCATAAAGTCAGATTTTACATTTAAATGTAGATTTTTTTTGGATAAAATTGGGAAAGGTGCAGTCAGTCATGGAGTCACTCACCTCCCGGCACCTACCAGCTTTTTCTTCATGTAAGATGGGACCTTTCCACGCATTCTTACAGGTGTCTGAGTTTGAGATCCCTTGCTGTGAGCCACAAGGCTCAGCCTGGGAGAGATGGAGGCGGCGTTGGAAGTAACTCTTTTTAATTAAAATATCTAGTACCTGTTCCTCATTTTGTCCAGGGCTTGTCATCAGCACTCACTTCTACCTGCCATACCGTGAAGTTGAGAGCAGCCTCCTCTATTGCAGATCAAGGAAGGGGGAGATAAAAGGAAAACCAGAGCAAAAGGAATGGGAAACATGTTGTTTCTTAATTAATCTGAGGAAGGAGACATGGACTGGGAGAGACAGCCTGGCTTGCAGCTCCGCATTTATCATGCTACTGCCCCCTGACCCAGGGCCAGAGACGGCAGAGCGAGGCTGCTCGGAACGGTTTTGCTGATGTGCCATTCCTGGGGTAAGTGGTTATTGATGAAGGGGCTTAAGTGGTATGTGGAGGACACCAGCCCGCGAGCTAATGCGCCAGGCCTCTGCTGGCTCCGGTCCTCTGCCAGGATGCCATTTCAGCCCCAAGCCACCTCAGGGAGCTTTTCCACTCTTGGATCCAAGGACTGAACTCATGGGACTCAGTGACATCCAAGTCAAGTTGTTTCTTCTTCTTGATTCCTTTTACCAGCTCCTGAGCCAAAAATCTGGACCGTCCATCAAGGCCTCCTGACATTAGACTCTGATGCCGCTGTTTTATTGGTTTTATTAGTGATCCAAGGAGTAATAAAAGAGCACATTAGGGGATGACAGAGATCTGACAACTGTGACATCAGTAAAAGTTAAAAAGCATATATGGGCCCAGAACTTGGAAATAAAAGAAAGTAATCACTATAAACATCTGTATGATCTAGGAGTTTGTTTTTAGTTGAAATGGGAGCCTTTTTGTTTACAAGTTCATTCAAAACTAAAAACTATTTCTGTAAGAAAAAAAAAAAAAGATCCCTGGGTGATTGCAGTGTGCAGTCAGGTTGAGAACATTGATCTAACTCCTTCCCTTCATGGTCAAGATAAGTGATGACTGATGATTTCCACGTGATTGCAAAACTGGGTCATGGCAGAACTACCACTGAAACTCTTGGTTACTAGCATCCCAGCCCCATGGGCTTCCTTTAATGCCAATATTCTTCTCCAAAATCCAAGATTTTTGGGGGTCATATTTCTGTATCGACTGTAGGAGTATAAAAATAATTGTATGTATATCCTCATTGCCCTTTTAAAGGATGATTTACTTGTAAAGACACTTTATAATACAGCAGTTGTGTGCGGGTTAGCCTCACCTGCCCTAGAGAAGGTGACCAGCACGTTCTTGCAATGGGAAGAAAGCGGCTGGTCACGTGGTAGCTGGACAGCACAGTGTGCTGATGACTCTGCTGAATATGGAGACAGCGACTGTGAGGTATTCAAGAAGTGCCAGCACCGAAGCGAGACTCTCATGTTCACTGAATCAGAGCAATTAAGAGAAAATTGAAAAAGGAATGACTCTCACTCTGTGATTTGATGTTATTTAATGCTCTTGTACTTGTACCACTAAAATTGTCCTCAATACATTATTGGCACTACTTTATTCTCCTACAGAGGGTGATGGTGGTAATTATATAATCGGGATAGATGATAGTATAAGAAGAAGGTCAAGTATTCATAAAATAGAAAAATAAAGTGTAAATTCAGGCCAAGACACTCAAAAAACTTAGAAAATAAAGTCTAGAAACCTGAAGTAATCATGAATGATAGCATAGCAATCAGTTTCAAATAGGTGTGACAATGTTACCTTTTATATTTGGGCTAACATGGACATATTATTGTTAGTAGACTGTGTGGGCAACTGGTCTCAACTATGGCAGTGGCCACATTCAAGAGATGTTTTTACTTTTTCCTTTGGTATTCTGGATATGACTTGGAAGTTTATGAGATTCATGGGAAATAAGCTCCCAATTAAAGAACTCAAATATAATAACCAGCACTTTACTCTTAGTTATAAATATTAGATTTCCTTTTAAAGAGACATAGTTCCATTTTGTCTGTTTGGAAACATCCACACATTGCAGGATGAGTTCTACCCAGAGAAAGCACTTAAATACTCCCAGATACTTAATTTAAAAAGGCCTATCCTAGGTCTCAAACTTTTTCTGGGTTTTGAAAGGGGCATTATCTAAGGTTTGGTCATTATTTCCTCTCTCTCTCCACACCCCACGTCTACCCATGTGTTAGCATTCCCCTTCCAAACTGAAATAGCTGCTTCTTACTTCCTTTGATTTTCCAAAGACATTAGAGCGGATAGGGAGTCTTCATCTTCCAGTCAATACTCTTTGATACATTTACCTAAATGGCATGTTCTTCTTCATGTCGTTGCAGCCACACAATAATTAAATGTACCCTCAAACAGTATTGAAGGTATGTAGTCTTTGGGCTTATTGCTTAATTAGTTCAGGTTTGTCCTATAGTTTCCCATCACTGTGAATCAATACTACTCTAGGGAACATCCCACCAATATTGGACAAAGATGCCTCCTGCTTCCATGAGAGGATGCAGTAGAGTTCAGATGGTGTTGTAAATTAGTTATATTGGAAATATCAAGTCAGTCATACTTTCAGAGAGATTAGTGAGTGAATGTATCTCTTCAAAACATATTTATGTACACACAAAGCCTCTACACACTTCCTTGGGGATCTATTGTTCCTGTCTTCTTTTATGTTTCTAGGTTTGCTAAGAATATCAATCCAATGAAAGACATAGCTTTTTCAAGGCTTACTGTCAAAGGGAACCCATGTGCTATCCTACCACATTCTGGGTATCACAGCAATTTGATTGACATGAAAAACTGATATTTTTCCAACAAGATGTCTGTCATGGAGCTGAAAGAGGATGGTAAGATGAACAGGGAGGCCCCAAGATGGGTACTCAGGAACCCTGAGATGAAGAATGGCACAGGGAGCTCTATGCCAGGGCAGTAGCTCCTGCTTTGGCTTTGGTCCCATGAAGTGACAAAACAGCTTCCAGTAGCACACCTGACCAGAAGGATCTGTAGTTTCTGAGCACTTGTTAGGTTGGATTTCCTTCCACAGTAATTCTGGTTAATACACAGGATGTTGGATGCACCCTGATATGTAGCTTTTCTGTAACTATCAATGGGCTTACATTCTCTGATTCAAGGGATCATAGGTATTATACAGTACTTTTAGCTACGAAGGCACTTTCAAAAAGAATAAACTGGGTTTGTGATGGAAAACCCAAGTACAGCAAAAAATAGACTGTTAGTCATGTCAGTAAGGATTTTTATTTTGTTCTTGATTCATTTATTCAACAAATATTTATAAAAGGTCTAGAGATACAGAGGTAAAAGAGTCAGAGAAAGTTACAGTCCTTAGGTATGTTGGTCTAATCTTGTTAACCTTTACATTTTTATTGCCCAACAGTGTCTCACATGCAGTAGCCTCTCAATAAATGATTATTAATTTGCATATAAAGTATACTCATCTGCAACCTTTTAAGCTTTGGTCAATCTGTACTTTTGATTGAAACTTACTGTGCAAATAATACTATCAGTAACAACTGCAGCAGCTAATATTTATTTAATAAATGTCAAACAATTTCCATGCATTAGCTCAGTGTCTCAGGGAACTTAATCTATTTGACCTAGGATTTGTAAGGATGTTTCTAGGCATGGTCTTAAACTCATCTACCTTTGTGAGTGTTTCAGTTAGAGGAGTTTGTGGTTTGGTCCAGATGGTTGTCACCTATTTTGAATCTTCTTCCCGAGGCCATACATAAATTGAAAATCAAATCCCATGTGGGCAGCTCACTTTAGATATATAGGAGTCACTCTAGTCCATGTCAAATGAACTGGATACAAAAATGAAATGATGTCATCAAGAAGTTTGCCCAGGCAGATGTTGAGTCAAGTTACTCAGATCTTTATATTAATGAATTAAAGTCATTATTTTGTACTGTTTTGCTAGATGAGTCTTTTTTCTTTTTTAAAGTGAGATTCTAGAAGCAGTGTTTTGGTAGCATATCTCAAACAAAGCAATAGCAACTGTTTTAATTCTGTTTGTACAGTTCTGCAAAGTAACCATAGGTTCTTGTACCATTTTGCTCCAAGCTTGTGGATTACATCATGTAGACAAGTTAAACCTTTAAAAATACAGAACTCAGAGTACTTGAACACTTATAAAATATTTTTATATTAATTTTTAATGAATTTTAATATTGTACTGGATCCTAAGGAAGAAAGTTGCTGTTGTTTTAGGCAGTGGTGTACAATATTACTTCATGGGATAATGTTTAATTAAAATACGCTAATTTATGTGTTTGTTTATTAGCTTTATCCCTAAAGCAAAGAGAACCTCTACATGATTTTATGAAAAATGTAGATGAGGATTTTGGCATCACTAATAAAGTTAAATTAGAATAGGTGAAAATGTATGCTTTTACTTTCATAACTTTGTAAGAATACTTTAAAATGTTAATTCAACATGTAATAAAGATCACTTTTCAGTAAAAAGATTAAATTCTCATGAAAACAACCTTCTATTTTTCTAATTTCCTTTGGCTCTATTAGGTTTTACCTGATTTATTCTTGTCTCAAAATGTTTTGCCTCATTTCTGTAATTGCTGGAATCATTTTGGTGCAGGAATATTATGGAGGAAACATTTTTTTGAACATTTGAACACAGCCGTCCTCATTTCGGACCCCTCCCCCCGTGGGGCACCGATGTGACGCAAGAGGACCCCTCCCGGGGCAGTCAGACCCTTGCTCATTGTGCCTACCTCTAACTATATCTTACACTCAAGTTTAGAGCCTGGTCTTCATGAACTTTTGCTGCGGTTTTGAATACCTTTCATATTTGAAAAGTTAGCAATAATAGCACAGCTGTAATTTTACTATTATGGAACTTATTAGCTTATTTTTCCTTTTCTCAGAAAATTGCTTAAGTCTCTTGATACAGAAAAGCATGAAGAAGAACGAGAATGTCACACTCCAGTTTTCAGTTTTATTTTATTTAACTGTTCTAGATACAAACATCCATCAACTGTCCCATGCGTCAAGGACAGACCTTCAGGAGCATCATGTTTCCTGCAGAAAAGAGAACAGATTCAAAATGCATTAAAAAGCAAACTGCCCTGAGATATTTTCTCCCCACTCTCCCTTTGTTAGTTATTTATATTCACACTTCTTCACTTCACTGCATTCTTTAGTAAACAGCTTGCAGGGGGGTTGATGTTTGTTAGTGAACTGTCAGTAAACACATGTTCTCCCCGACTTCTTAAAAAAGACCATTTTGGGGCGAGCGGCCGGTTTCCAATTCCTGTTCGCGCCATGGAGACAGAGAAGAGACTTGGCCAAGGAGCCGGCCTGGGAGCTGGGCACAGCTCGCCGTCACGTGGCGCAGGCAGCGTCCTGTGAGGGGAAAGTGGCAGATTTCGATAGAGAGCTTGCCAGCAGCTATTAGGAAGAAGTCGGGAAGTGTTTGGAAACAGGGCTGCTAGCGTTCCCAACAAAGCTGGAGGAGAAGGGTCTCCAAAGAACAAAAGGCAAACATCCACGCAGGGCGAGGACTTCCTGATCTACTGACATAAAAGATGTGAAGTCGAGTGAGAGACTGACCAAATCAGAGGCCGTCCCTGGAGAGGGCACCAGGAATAACATCTTTGTTGAAAGAAATGGGGTCTCGTCGTTTTCTTTTCTCTCCCTGTTCTTGTTGTCTCTTCCGCTCCTCTCCTCTCTCTGTAGCTAAGTATCTCCGCTGGAGTGTCCAAGGAAGTCCTTCTAACTACACGATGCCAGTGGAGAGGAACCTTCGTGCTTACAAAAACATTTTCTTTTTCTCCGTGGTCCACTCCAGTGACATGTGGATGGAGCAGAACAGTGGCGCTGTGCCTGGGGCGGGCGCCGTGAGGGGCCGGGGGATGCCCGTTTGCTGTGGGCACGGACTTACACTACCAGATAACAAGAGAGACTTAGAAAAGGCTTTACCTGAAACCGTTTATAATTTAATTGGTGTAGCAGCTGCCTTCTATTCATTTTGAAACGAGTTGTCCCAAGAGCAACAATTCTGGAAATTTTTGCTTTGGTTAAAAAAAAAAAAAGTTGAATTTCCCAGTATCCTTGTCTTTTTTTTTTCCTTAAAAATTTCATGCATTGTTAGGGAAGAAAAGTCTACTCTAACTCACAAATGCATCCTTATTCTCATGTATATTTGATACCGGCCCCAGTCTAATCTGATAAAGTGCACTTTGCCTGTGGTGTCTTACAATAAGCTGGCTGCATTAGTGCCGGGAAAAATCAATACCGATTTATAATTTACCATCGCAAAAACCTATCACTTTTTATGACCCTCCATCCTGGCTCATTAATATTACATTAAAACACACACACCCACTGCAACAGGGGGAAATTGTAGCTTGTCAGGCTTACAGCCATAAAGAAACCTTTAATTGGGCTTAGTTGGGGAATTTGGGTACAGGTTTTGTTTATTCGTTTTATTTTTAATGTATGATGTTTACCTTGGTGGATTTTAAGATGATACATAATATAGCTATCTATTTTCCTGAAAGAAAGAAGAAAAACATGTCACAGAAATTCTGAAATATACTTTCACATGGCTCTTAAATATACATGTTAATGGGCTCTTCTAATGGCATTCTTCTCTCTGCTCCTCTGTAGTCTCTGAACGCTTTTCACTTTCTTCTTTTTGCATTTGTGTATGGAAGGTTTCTTTCTCTGTGCTGAAACATTTCAGTCAATGGTATTTCTCTTATCTTCTTGGTTTGTCATAGTTGATATTTATTCCCACCCCCCACCTCAGATCACAGAGGAGCTAAATGCCATCTTTTGCATTGTCTGTCTTCCAAAGAAAGAATGCATATTTGATTTTTCTTCCACACTGAATGGAGAATATTACACTGACTCTGCTTGGAAACTGAGCCATTCTCCTGGTACTTGCTGTCCCCAGCTGAGAACTATAGATGTGTGTATGTGTGTGTGTGTGTGTGTGTGTGTGTGTGTGCATGTGAGTGTGTGTGTATGTGTGGGTGTTGTGGGTGTCTTTCGTCCTTCCACCTTAAGAAGCCCCTCAAGAAAAATTAAACAATAGTCTTTCCTTAAACAAGTATATTAAGCAGCTTTGCCCTCATGTGTTTTTAGACTTAAAAGTCTTATATCTAAATTCTTTCCAGATAATGTAAAAAAAGAAAAAAAATGATGTCATTGTTTGTGTTGGCAGAAGCAAGGTGCTCTATTTATTTCTTACTATTCAAATAGTTTCCAGGGAATTTTTCCTGTTACAATCACGAAGAACTGACCTTACTACTCTTCTTGCCCCTTCTCCCTGACCACCTTCAAGGTGAAGGTTTCTCTTCCCCCAGCAAAGAGGTAAAATGAAGCATAAAGCAGAGCCAGATAAATAAATAAGGGAAGGGGAAATTCAGTGTGTTCTCAAGTGTGCAGCAGATCCACACCATGCAGCAAATACATGTCGTGATTGGGGTTTTAAAAGACGTCCGCCTCGCCCCTGACTGACAGGGCCTATTGATTTTTTAGGTTTCTGCCGTCATCGGTTTCCAGCCTCACAGCGGCCGCATGTCGGGGGTCAGGGCGCACCGGGGCGCGGTGAGGCAGCCCTCGCCACTTCCCAAAGTGAAGGGCTGCTGAAAGAAAATCAATCATGTCATAAGTGAGAAGCATCAAAAATTTTCCCCCCGTATGGCCAAGGCCCATCAGCCTGTCTCCACTCAGTAGCTAAGGTTAGGCATCTGTCAAGTCAGACTAGGTGAAAAGGATTGGAGATGCCAGTTAACCCGTGGGTAGACCACGGAGGTGTGAGGCTGCCTCTCCCTCTGTCTGGCCATCCGGGATGACAAGATTGGCAGTTTTGCTTAATTTCTGAGTAGGAGTCACCCATTTCCACCCCCTATTTACTACTTGTCTCCTTCTTCTGTCCTCTCTCCTTCCCAAGGTGTGAGTGTCTGGGGCCCTGAGACCCTGTTTATTTTTAACTGGTAGCGTCTCAGGGATGCTTTCCCTAAGCAGCCCACTGGGGGGTCAGCAGGTTGTATCTTTACCAAGTCACGGAGTACATTTCCATACATGAACCTGATTTTTAAAAGTCACCCCATTTCCATTTTGCTTTGTAAAGGCACATAATGTCGATAAGTTTAGTTGTGAAATGAATTGCACACATCACCTAGTAGAAATTTTGTTTGGCTGCTGTGCTGACATGTCTGAATTTTCTTCCTGTTCACCTAATCGGGAGAATACACCATCTCAGTTCTCAGAGAAATGACGCCGTTCATTTCAAAGCGCCTTCTCACATTTCTTAGATTCCAAACTTGTGTAGTGAGGTTGTACAGTTTCACAAAAGAAACGATTTTAAGTGTCTAGCTTGAAGAAACCCTTTGACAGGTACCTTCTAGCTCTGAATTTGATAATTTGATGGAGTAATGATAGGTGCTTTTCAAGTTATAAATCATAGATTGTGTGTTCTGTGGGAAAATGATAGGTTTTGATGCATACATCTAAATTTTTTTCAAATCACTAAGGTTAAATGAATATTTTTGTTTGCCTGTATGTTTCATGGAGTGGGAGGGTGGGCCGAAGCCCTGGCTGGCAGCAGACCTCACTGTGTGGTTTTCATATGTGTTTCGGGGGGCTGGCATTGGCTCTGTGATTGTCAATATCGTTTAAGAACCAGTGTGAAATCTGAAAAGAGCTCTCTTGGGTTTGGGGCTTAGTTACTTTTCTCTTTGCTAAGAGAAGATAACTGACCCCCAGTGTTAAAAGAGGAAAGCCTTATTTCAGCTAGCAGTTTGTAGAGGTTTCAGTCCACAGTTGGCTGGTCCTAAGGCAGTGTGGCATGGCAGAGGGGCATCACTGAGGAGAAGCAGTTCTTGGCAGGCAGAAGGCAGCAAAGAAGTTCAGCAGCAGCAACAGCGGCAGCCCTCTTTCTGTCCCGTATTTTCTGTCCATGCTACTCGCCCTTAGAGTGGGTAGCACTTACATCCTGGGTGGGGCCCTCTTAATCCCAGTATCATACACCCTAGAATCAGCCACACTTGAAAAACTCTACCTATGACTGCAGAGGCTTTCTGGGATTATGTAGATACAAGCCACAACAAAGGCTAATTTTAAGATTTCTTGCTCATTTTGAGGTGACCACTCAAATATTAGAACTGAGAAATGAATTGAGCTCAGAGGTGTGTTGTAACTTTCTATACCTAAATTGACATTCACTGCCTGATCCAAGATGTATACTCACTAATAAATATTTCAGCTCTCTCTGCCTCAGTGATTACACTGGCCATTCCATACAGATAAAAAGACAAAATGTTTCTTTAATCAGTACTGTGATGTGAGACCGTTAAGGTAATAGTGCTTGAAACTATTAGAATCTCAGATATTGACTGGCTTGCTTTTGGCATGGCAATTATAATTACATTTTTAGGTTACACTTTATGGGTTTATACTAGTTATTCTAACATAAAAGAAATTGCTGTCCAGAATTTAAACAGGGGAGAATGACTTGGGTTGAAATCCTTAGCAGTACAGGCATCAGAAGCTGCTAATATATGATCTAATTGTAATCAATACTTTCTTTTCTAGTTTCTGTAATGACAAGGCCTTTGCAATAAAAACACTACCATCTTTTTGAAATCCACAGAATGATAAATGATCCAGGCCAACTAGAGGGGGAAAGTGTAGTGTATTCTACATCCTGGTGATTTATTATGGGTTTGCACACGTAGCTGGTGTAAAATCAAGCTGGGGTGGGGAAAGAAAAAGTACCCAACAAAGAAAACCATTCTGCCTAAAATGCTTAGATTTAGGTCCCATTGCCAGTGATGTGAGCTAAATACTCTCATCAAGAGCTTTAGGAACCCTGGAGTATTTAGATTCTTTTTGTAGCATTACAGAAAAGAGAAAAAAAGCCAACACAACAAACCACTACTTTGCTCTCCGTGTGAATAGTTAGGTCACCCTAACTCATGTGTTACATAAAAAGACACCAATTTGATTCTGTCTTGACAATAAATGAAAGCCTGACTTTGAAGATGCTCTTAGCTGGGTCTACTTGTTTTCTGATTCAGTCCTCTGGGTAGGCTCTGGGGGGCAGGTTATTCCAGGTGTAAGAAGGAAATCTGCTCATTCCATTAACTATTTAGGACTTAACTCCCTTTGCGGTAAAGCCATATCCAATCATCTCAAGCCTCGGTTCAACCACACGGAATATTTTGCTGTCCTAACGAAACCCAGCTGACCATCCAGATTTGATAGGTGAAGATTTTGAGGAAGCCCAATAGAACTCTGAATTGTACGGTACTAAAAATATGTCCATGAGCCTCCTTGCAAATCTCACCCCCGTCGTTTATGTCTAACAGTATTTCTCGTGTTGCTCTGGCTAAGTTTTCCCATCTTTTCAGTTTTGACTTTCGTTTATAATTTGCCTGTGACATTTTGCTTCAGGATAGGGCTTAGCATATAATATTACAGATGCTTGAAGTCTTTCAAAATTTCTTTACCTTTTTTCTTCCTTCTTTCATTTTCTTCTCCTATTTTAATTTCATTCTTATGTCTTTTTTTCTTATGATAAACAAAACTGTTTAACGAATTGGGAAAGACGTGAAGCCACTATATAGCATTTAGAACATGAGAACCTATTTTTTTCTGCCTTTCACCAGAACCAGAATTTTTTTCCTGTTGATCAGAAAATTCAATTTCTTCTGTTAGCGAACACAACTTGTTCAGTACTAAATGTGAGACTTAGGGATCTTTTTCATACAGGTCTGTTTTGTTTGTAGATATCCTGCCTTGTTTGGGTCAGGACTAAGGACAGAGATACAGGAGGTATAGAGACTAGGTTTTTACATAGATCATTAATCATTTCTTTTTGTGAGTATCAGGCTCAGGACAAAAGGGATGAAAAGTGTTTTCCCCTCAAATATCCAATTCATCCTATCAGATTTCCCACAGTGACTTTCTCTACCAAGGTCTTAATGCACTACTCTTAGCATGTCTCATCAGTGACCAGAGCTGCTGGGGTCTTTGAACATTAGACAGTACCCATTAGTCAAGGTCCCTGGGCTAGCATCTCTGGATGGCATTTTCTTCTAAGTGTGCCATTAGTTAGTATAATGGACTGGTGTCTGTCAGCCTTTGGGGCAGGACAGAGAGGCATATCCAAGACCCTTTGTTAGAGGATGGGCTGTGTTTTTTTCCCAACCTGGAAGTATGTTCTCTGCAACAATTTTTTTTTTTTGGCCCTTGAGAGACAATAAATGTTAATGGTTTCAGTGAAGTCTTTATGATCTCCCAGGTCAGAAATATTTTTCCCCCTTAAAATCCCAAATATGGATTTATAAAATACTCTTCAGAAGCATTATAGTCTTTTGGGTAAATAGTGTTCATTTTAAAACATTTTTATAATACACACATTTTAAAGTATTTTAAATATGTATTTTTACGATTGATCATGACAGCTCCTTAAAGAGCCATTATTGCCTATCAGGGAGATAATCTGTGTGTATATTCAAGAAATTGTCTACAAAAACATCCATCTTGGAGCTTTGTATATTTCCAATGAGGGCTTTTTTTCTCACCAATAAACTTGAAAATAATTGTACAAAATGGTTGAAATTTAGGCACCTCATCAAAGTGAGACAGTTCAAAGTTGAGGATGTTCACAGTGCCTCTCCAGAGGCCATGGAGGAGTTCCAGGATGTGCAGGATCGGAAATGCTGGCTGTGCTTACTGGAGGCTGTGGACATAGGTTACCAGAGGTTTGGGTGGTTGGCCAGACTTTCTGCATCCAGCTACATGGCTTGAGAAAAGGCTTTGACTTTAATGAGCTCTGAACCACAGACTGCCATCCAATCATCCAGGGCTGGAAATCAGTCAGAACAGGGTAATAACTTGTTGGTTTATTCAGACTTATGGAGTATATCATTGTGCTGGGGCTAGGAGACACAACGAAAATCAGCTGCATTTGTGCCCTCAGGGGGAATGCAGGTCTACAATATACTCACAGTGGCAAATCCTGCAGTGGACAAAAGGATGAATGAAGGTGTCAGTAAATGCTTCAGGATTAAGAATGGAGTTGTTGTTTGTAAGATCTGTGTGTCTGCAGATTTCCTCAGGACACAAGGCTGTAGCAAAACAAGGTAAAGAAAACCAAGGGATGGTACAGTAGGTAATGACAACGTTGACAATGATCACAGCTACTGTTACTAGAAATCATTAAGACATTCCATGAGATGCTGACCTAAGAAGAGTATGTGAATTAATTTTTACATCAGAGGAGAAATTTTTAATCTCATTCAAAAACAAATATCTCTAGTATATGTTCTAACAGCTTGGCATATGATGATAATAGGTTCCTATTCTCAGGGGGAGGCTGATAACTCTGGCAGCCCCATTGCTAAAATTCTGTTATTTCTTAACTATCAGCATAGTTCTGTGACAATTGTGTGCCCAAATCACACATATAGGTACAAAATATATAATATGACCAGTGCACTAATGGGAAGACCTCACATTATTGCGCTGATTTGCTGGACATTCCTCATGGAGGTAAGTTGTACTTCAGTGGTGTTTTGCTTGGTTAAGATCAGGAAAATCCCTTAGAAAGTGGTGATGGAAGAATGAGAGGAAGCAGGCTAACAGGGTCACACTGGGATAGTAGAATTTAGAAAAACAGTCCATGGAGAAATACAGGAGATGAAGAGAGAAAGAACGGGACAGAAGGGGATCATTTGTGGGCCCTGTGGGCTATGTTAGGGCGGGAGATTCTGCTCTGAGATAAGCAGCCACTGAAGCTGGAGGACAGCATGTTCCTTTAGTTTCAGACTTGTTTACCTTGAATGACTTGGTGTGCATCTCTCTCATTGTCTAAAAACCTTCTTACTTATTGATTCCCTTCCTTTATTTGGGTACCCCAGATCTCCTAGTACTTTCTGAGTGACTCCATAACTTTAATTTTTTTCAGAATGACTTCTCTGTCAGGTCCACTAAAGATTTTAAGCTGACCATGATTCATAAAGATGCAAGTAGGGGACAGATTCATTTTGCTCATTAAAATCTGCTTTGATAATCCAATTCCTAAAATTCTGTTGCCCCTTAGTTGTCTGTCTAGCTCTATGACAACTGTGTACCCAAATAATGCAAGACAATATGTATCCTGGGTGGGTAGCGTGAATGGAGAGGAGGCAGCTGGGTCTTGAGTGACAATAAGTCAAGCTAGGAAGATGAAAGATAGGAAGGAAGCAGAAGCAGCTGTGAATTCAGATTGAAGTGGCCAAGCAAGAGAATGGCCGGTCATGATGAGCACCTTTCCACAGAGGCCATTGGCCTATCATGGAGACGCAGCACCTACACCTTCGCTTTTGGGTTAGTAGGAATTCCCTTCATTTGAGAAGCCAGTGTGATCTCTGAAAGGCAGGTAAAATAGCATCATGGCAATTAGCAGATCAAGAAAGATACACTTTGTTGTCTATACCCAGATACTTTCTCACCTGTATATAAGCATCTTTATTCTATTTCTCTCTCAAGCATTAGAATTATGTACTTTTATATTAATCTCTTAATACTAGGAAGCATTTTCAAAGAGGGCCTTAGATGCTTGCTACTTTTCAAGGGTAGAGATTAGAGAGTGTCCCCAGAGTCTTAGCTCTTGAAGGTTGATGCTGAATGGATGTTGGTTTGCTGGAGTTTTTAGAGACTGCAGTGGAAATCTTCTGGTGTTTAAGCCTCTTCAGGATTTGGGATTACTTGTAATGTTTTTGCTAGTAATCTTTTGTCTGCTTTCTCCTTGTCAGTTTCATTCTGTAGCACTTGTTCCAGAAACCAAGAAGGTGCTCGTGAGTTTCAAGGAAAACTCTTCTTCAATTCTAGTAAAATGTGACATCGCAGAGCCTCTTTAGATTTTTTTTTATCTTGAGATGAGAAGTGTCTAATAATTTACATAAAAGCAAAGACATTGCCCTTTAACCATTTGTGTAGTTAGGTGACAACTGTGTATCCAATATGCAAGACTATATAAGAAGGATCTCATACTATGGGTCCTGAAGATTTTTGCTTATTAAAGTTGACATTGGCTTTTTTTAAAAAAATACAATTTCCAAATGTGTTGGCTTTTTTACAATCATTCATTTGGCTTTCCACACAGAACCAGAATGCACAGGCCTCCCTGGACGTGCAGTTCTCCAAGACCAGTAGGAATAAGAACAATGATTGCTCATTGACTTTCATCATCAAAGTACTTTCTAAATATGAACTCATTCTTCTTGCATGAATCAGGTTAAGCATTGTTATTCCCACTGTATAGATGGGTGTGCCTGGATCTCATCATGTTGTAGATTTTGAATTCACCATAAATGTACTTAGCATTACAGTAAATTGAAGATAAAAAGACCTAATAGGCCATCCAGTGTGCACCCCACTTTGCACCTTCTTAGGACAGCTTTAGAGAGAGGAATTACCTTCTAAAAATTACCTTTATGGTCTCAGTACTGTGCTTCTCCTGCCCATCTATGCTGAATGGCTTTTGGAAGTGACAAATGGAGTTGGAAGGTTTTTTTTTTTTTCCTTTTTCATGAGAATTGCAAATTCCAAGAGTCACATGTCTGTCTTTTCCTTTCATAGTGGGTTTTTATGAGTCTTTCTCAGTTTTCTAACATACAGGATTGTGAGTTATGGTTGGGACATGAGCTCATGAAATTAGTCTTAACTCCTTGAACCTGTAGGTGTCCGTGTTTATGGAATAAGCAAGTCATAACCGCTGACCACAGTCATTAAAATCTCATGCAAGCCAACTTCACACACAAAGACGCTTTCTACACCACACCTCTTGAAGCAGATATGATAACAATGTAATATAACAAGAACCAATAATAAGGAGTGTGCCAGTGACCCTGAATATTAATATTGTTTCCTTTTCTGGTAAACAAACCAGGCTATTTTATTATTATTTTAGTGTGTAACTTGGCATAAACACTCCTTTTCACATAATTTCCCCAGGTGACTTTTGTCTCCTTGGCAATTTCCGGGGTTTAATAAAGAAAACCTAATTAAGAAGGAGCTGTTGATTGGTTTGCTAGTGTAATTAACACAGGTGATGCTAATGAGTTTCTATGAAACCAGTGGTTTATGGGAAAAATAAACAGACCGTTGTTACATATGGCCCGACTGATATCTGCACACTGGAAGAAATGATGATTTCCAAGTCTCTTGTGAATGGTTTGTGGGCCATCCAATAGGCAGATAAAATATTTTATAAGATTCATTACTGGAACTAGACCAAACTGGGAGCAGAAGTCTCCATGTGAGAAGATATTAAAAAATCTGATCTCTGCCTGTCATACTTGTTAAGTCTAGTTGTGTGTGTGTGTGTGTGTGTGTGTGTGTGTGTGTTTCCTTCCATCCTGTGTGCCTAAAAAAAGAGTAGAGTTCTTTTGTTTGGGGTGTGTTTCTGATTTTCACTAGAGACATTTTAAGTTTGCAAAGCCCCCCAACAGACTTCTTAGAGACATTTTAACTTCTATACTCTTTTCCCTGACTCTGTCCGTTAACCCCGGAGAATGCTGTATCCAGGAAAGCACATGAAATTGCTGCAGAAACTGAGCCTCTGAGAGTTTCCTTTCTTGGCCTACACCTGCTTCCTGAGAAACTCTGAATATTTGTATTTTGAGTGATATCCATGCTGGTCTGATACCTCCAGAGTTACTTATTTCCTCCTTTCTATATAGTTGGGCAGGGAGGTAGACAGGGTTTTAGATCTCATTTTATAACAATTTTATGCCATCACAAGATTCCCAGGTCTCACTGCCTATTTTCTCCTTGTCAGTTTTATTCAAAATACCTACCTATTGGGCCTGACTATTTATAGATGCCTTCCTAAATTTCTGATGCTGTTTACATAAGAGGTTGGTACAGAATAAGATCTTTGATGTCTACATGAATTTTCTAGGCCTGCTTCCTTTTCATTGGTGAGTTCTTCAAATCAGATTTTCCAATGTTTGTCTTCATTTTGATCTGAATTTTCTCCACCAGCTAGCTCCTGCCCCTCCCTTCTTTTCCTGCCTCCAAAAATGCCTGTTCTGCTCTGTGTCTCATCTATAGCTCTGTGACAGAAAAACCAGAGACATTCTGTGTCTAGCAGTGCACCTCCAGGGACATCTTTTGAACTCTCATAATTTGTATTTATTGCCACCCACTTTGTAAGTTCACAGTTTAATTTGCCAGCAGTGGCAGTGTTAGGCCGACACAGTAAAACAAGATAACGTTAAAATGTCAGAATGAGAGGGGGCATGAATGATGCATTACCCCGACTAGGACTTGCACTTGTCATTCCTTTCCACCAAAGTGATGTTAACTACGTTTTGAGAGCTTTATCTGATGGGTATTACTCAGAAACAGGATCATTAGTTCACTGTTCTGATTAGGAAGATGCTATGCTTGATTAACTCTTCTTGGACTGGGATCTCAGTGGAAGCATTACATGAATCTCACCGACTTCAACATCTAGAACTAATTCGTAATTATTTTTTGCAATTATTTGTAGTTGTTGACACATGTTCCATGATGTGGTACTTAATGGAAGTAAGTTAAAATGTGTTCGAGGAGTATGTTTAATCCACATTTCAGTGAAAGTCTTCTAGATTTAAAAGTGAATTTCCCTTAGACAGGGGAAAGATACTCTGCTGTCACATTTAATTGTATCTACATATCATTCATTCACCGACCTTTTGCAATTCTTGAGTTTGGGAAATTGGCTCCCTTGTAGTTTTTGCCGAATCACTGCCTAAGGAAGAAACCCATCGAATTTATGTTTATGCACAATGCTGTATTCATGTACAAAAAGCAAGACTTGAAATTTCTGAAGTGACACATTTAGAATCTGGGGATAGAAGACCCCTGCTCACTTCCTCCTTTCCCCAAACTGCCTCACAGTGTTCTTCTCCCATGTAAAATGTTCTTCTTAACCTTGCTGCAGTCTGAAAAGCTAGCCTATTGATTCTCTGGATCCTGACCAGCCTTTTCAGACGTTCATCTAATACTTACTCTGTAGTGCAGATGGGGCTTTAGATTCTGTTAAGTGCAGGTCCTGCTAGGGAATGTGTTGAAAGACTGGGAGGTGGTTGTGGGAGTGACCCTGAAGAGGCTATATGTCTTCCCATCAGGAGCTTGATGGTACCGGAAGACTTAATGTGTGTTCCACAGAAAAACGCTCCATCTCTCAGTAAAGATAGATATCGATCCTGGTCCACAATTCAAGAAAGAAACTTGAATTTTCTTTTAACCTTTCCAAAATAAGAATATTTTTCATTTTTTAAAATTTCAGACAGAAATGGAGGGCTGGGAAACAGTTTGAAAGGGATCTGTGCCTATCCTGCCGCGCTGTGTGTGGTACCAGCTCCTCTAGGTGCTCATGTGCATTTGTTCACTTGAACGAAGTTAACACTAAAAAACAGTCTTCCCCCTCCTCCTCTTAAGGAACTCCTCACCAAATGTCTTTTTTTCCTAATAGAGCTTTTTATCCGTACAGACCCAGTAACTTGGGTTGTTACAGATGCCTCTGATGAACCCAGGGTTACCCTGAGCATATTAACGGCACCGTCCCATGATGTTCCTTATCACACACTTGACATCTGCCCCAGGTTACCATCCTTCACTGTCCACTCCAGTCAGCTTGTATTCTCTTTGGAGATTGCTTGGCAGCCCACCCCTGGCCTTGAGCTATTTTTATTAAAAGTATAATCATGACTTGCTCTTCCAAGAAGGTGCTTTGAATCTCATTTTCATGACCAACCCAGGTGTCTGTCTTTGGAAGGACAAATATAATTGAGATGAGGGCAGCTGCCTGGGTATCTGTGTAAGACGCTAACAGAGAATTTGGTTTCAGGCTAATTATGATGAAACTCTTGAGAGGTAAGGAAAGAGGGTGTGTGGTTCGAGTTTCTTGGGTCCATTAATCGTCGTCTCGGAGTATGTACTTTTCATCAAGGGGAGTCATTTATAGCAAGTTCCAGGTTATTGATATTTCTGTCTGTGAGTTTATTTTTTCTATGGTTTTTCCAGTATTTCCCAGAGAACTGATGCTCTCTGAGATTCAGTTGTAATCCTGCTTTTGTAGAGAGGAGAAATGCAGGCATAGAAAAATAAATCATTTACCATAATCCTGTGTAAAAAGGTAGTCACCACTTTGGAAAAACTTGTTTTACTTTTATTCTCTCCTACCTGTTATGTGAGAAAACTTTTAATTAACATTGGTCAGACCAAACCAAAGTTAACTTTACTTTGAAACTGCTATCATGTCGAAATTCACTTTCTCTGCCTTTCCTTGGAGGGAAGGTTGGTATAGAGTTCTGAAAAAAAAAAAAAAGATGTTCAGCTAAGGAAATATGAAAAACTTTCCTCAGCTCAAAGTCACACATACCAGCAAGTGTTGTAGGGAGCCAACAAATGTGACTTGTCCTAGAAATCATTGTTGTAGCGGAATTATGATTATGATAATTTCCAAACCTGCCCCTCTGTGCTCCTCAAGGTTTTCTGTGTCCTGCGTTGTCCCAGATAGAGAACAAAATGAAATTCTCACCCATTTAGTCTACCTTTTTCCCTCTAAGCCAAGGCTTTGCAGCACTATTAGGATGTAGATTATCATATTTAAAACCTGTGATGACACCGTTGTACCCATCTGAATGATTAATCTGCTCATTAAAAGAGTGCCGATGGGCTAGTCTAATTGGAACATGGATCTTCTTAAAGGACGATACAGGGTCGGGAATAGGAAATATTACTCATAACATAAAGTAGGGATTAATTATGCTACTAAATACTACTGTGTGAGATTTACATATGGGTCTGGTTAGAGACAAGGATTAGAAAAAGTGGAGCATCCCACTTTATAACCTTTATGTCAACTCTAAGACAGGGAGTATGTTGCTCCTTTAATCCCAAATCTTAAATCAACATTTACAAAAGCTATTATAAACTCAAATGCCACAAAAATCTTAGAGGTTGGAATAAACACAGAATTTACATCAGTGAATCACTGTGATTTAACTGTATGTGTTAAAAAAAAAAAAAAAACAACTGCAAAGATCCAGGGCTTCAAAGCAATCTCTCTTCTATGTTAAACCTTAAATTTCAGGATGGTATTAATCTGCTTGAGAATCAAAGTACAAATGGGATCTTTAAGAAAACAGGCAAATCCGCTGAGCACAAATTAGCAAACATTTTTAAAAATAACTTTTCTTTATACAAGTAATATTTATAAAAGATGATTTGGAATTGTGCTAATAGGCTAGCGGATGGGAAACTTGAAGTTCAAATTTGGGGTTTTTCTGTCACTGAAATTTTTGAGGCTACACTATTAGAAAACTACCATATGCCATGGAAGTGGATCCTTTGGGTTAAAAAAGAATCCTAAAGGTCTTTTATTCTGTCTCTCTCAGCTTAAAATGAGGGAACACAAAACTTACACAAATAATTAGTGAGAAGCCAGAGCTAAACACTGAAATTTTGGACTCCTAGTCTGTGCCACTCTCAACATCTTTAGTCTGATTACCAGAAATCCTGACATGCTGGATTATTTGTTTGATGCGTCATGTTTTAAGATATTTCTCTTTGCTGAAGTCGGATCTGTTTGACAAATGTGAAATATTCCCTCATACATCTTGGGGATTTGTTGCATTTCTACTACTGAAAATTCATATTCTTTTTTATTTGTAGGCAGATGTCATGTTGTGAGTACAGTAAACAATGGAATGTTGCTACTTTGGGTTAAGCAGTCTACTGTGCTGGCTGGTTCAGCCAAATCGGAAATGAAAATTAGGGATCTTGTTTATTGGTAGGCTTACCTGTTTGAGGAACTTACGAGGATTGCATACCAGTTTATTAGGTGCTGCCAAGTGCTCAGCATCTCCTTGGGCCTTGGCGACCTGTGACATTTCTGGAGCTGGAGAAGTATTAGGTGGAAATACTGAGTTTAAAGGAAACTTCACAGTTACCAGTTCACGATTCTGTAAACCTTTGGTCCCTCCTAAGTACCTCTCCTATTTGTTCTGTCCTCTTCGTTCTATTCCATTTGTCTTGCTGAATTGAGTTCACCATCATCTCCCACCAGATTACTAAATTCCTAGCTGTTTCTCTGCCGTTTGGTCTTGACCCGACTCAATCTGTTGTCTATGCAGCAGCTAGAATGATATTTTTGACATTTCTGACATCACTCTCCTGCTTAAAATTGGCGGTCCGTCGGACAGCCTGGCTCCTCATTGTCTTAGAGATCACAGTCTAGCTCTTTATCATTGCGCGTGGCATCCCTCCTGGCCTCGCTGCTTGCCGCTCCTCCCTCCGCCCCAGTCTTGCTGATGCCAACTCGCTGCAGTCTGAGCTTGCTTTTTGCCGGTGCACCTGTTTTCCCTATAACTTGGATGTCCTTCTCAGCTTTCCCCTTGCCTCAGCTTTCACCTGGCTGTCTCTGACTTATCTTCAGGATTCATTTCAACATGAGCCCCTGCTTAGCTCGACCACCTTAGCCAGCCTGCATCCTGCTCGTTGTGGTAGCACTTTCCACAGGGCATGTTGCAACCTACTGTCCAGTTTTTCCCCTATCAGTGAGCCAGGGGTGGGGGGGGGTGCAGACAAGGAACACAGTACTATTGTTTTTCTACACTGTTTCCAGGTACTCCGATTCAAAGGAGGAAATTAGTAAACATTAAAGGAAGAAAAGACAGAAACTCTAATAAGAATTTATACTCTAGTAAGTTGTGCAGAGGAAAACGTTCTAATTGATTGTTTTGCTAGATCTGCCATATGCTGTTTTTAATTGATAGCTGGATAGATGCCTTTCATGTCACAATTTAAGGGCTCAGTTCTTTATTTTTTCTTCTCTCCATCAAGTCACAGTTGTGCCTACAATCTTCTGTATTTGCAGCTCTGAAAATACTAGTCCCCATTGTTGTTCCGTATTTCACTTCGGTTTGTAGTGTTTACCTCACAGACACAGGCTCTTATAATTGACCGAAAAGCTACAAGAGCTATTTTTCAGTTGGAGAGAAAGGCTTTGTCATGAATTTTGGAGTGTTCTAAAACCTGAGCTGTGGCATGTCTCTGAGGTCAGGTCTGAAGCTGTTCTTACTATCATCTGATGCTGGAGATGAGACTTTCAAAGAAGTCTATATTGTCATTCTGAGAAAGTTAATAGCAAAGTATCATTGCGGAGTTGTTGGAAAATGTTTGTTTTCTGTGGTTAACCTCTGAACATTTTGAAGACTCCGAGTGGTGGGCAGAGAAGCTTTCTTTAGAAATTCAGATCTGGTGGCTACCATAATTGTTCCCTGGTGGAACTGACATTTGAGGATAGTACTTGTGAGTAAATATCATTCACTCTGAGATCTCTACACTCTACAAGTGAAAATGCAAGAAGTTAAAAAGATACATTATTATACTCAAACCTTGACTACCCAGAGGGCCCCGGGAATGAAGTGGTTTGTGAACTTTCTGCAGTTTTGCTGGTAGGAAAAGATTTCTTTGTCTTCTTTTATAGATAACAGTATGGCTAGAGGATCGGGCTACACAAAAACTAATTTGTGAATTGCTTTCCTCAACAGTGGGACTGTGGGCCTTCTGTGTCAGAATGGAACTCACCCACCGTGTGGCCAGTCCCGTCCTTACAGAAGCAGAAATGAAGGCCGCAGAGATGATGAAAGTGGCCTGAAGTTTTACAGCCACTCGGTCCAACAGATATGATTTGTCCTTAGCCCTTGAAGTTCTAATTTGCTGGTCCTTACCCTACTCTGGAAGTCCCTACATGGACTTTAAGGAGTAGGGTTTTGTTGTTTTGTGTTTTTTTTTTTTTTTAAACTAGCCCAATACAGAAAGTGGTGATAGGTCACTGAGGAAAGTGAACAGGATGTAGTAAGTTGTACTCTGACGAAACAAAGCTGTACTTCAGCGATACTCTGGATTATTGCTTTGCGAGAATCTTCAAAGAGCTCTTCCTGGGATTTTATAGAGTTGAAGGTTGCACCCTGGTGGCTGTAATC
>PVIR01008051.1:0-58192 GCA_004026965.1 Petromus typicus
AAAGGTTGCCCAGGCTGAGGCTGAACTTGTGATTCTCTTACCTCTCAGAGGGCTGGGTATACCAGCGTGCACCTCCACATCTGGCTGAACTCCCTTAAACTACGGATTAACTCACATCATAGTAATTATGTATGTACTTATATGAAGTTGCTACCCTGCCATTACATTAAAATCTGCATGTGTGTTCAATTAGCATAATTAAAATCTAAATACAGGGAATCAGTTTTGAAATACACTTACCAGGATGATTGGAAATGGGAGGCTGGAATGCAAGCTCATTGTGAACTGGCCCTAAAGAAAAAGACAGTAAAATCCCATTTTTATTTATTAAAAGTTTTCCAATGTTAAATTTTTAATGAACCTTACTTAAATATAACTATCATACCTATAAGTTACCTATAGCAAATTTATGCAAAGTTCAGGAACTTAAAAGCTTAGTTTAGATTATTTTATAAGTAAGCAAATAATCTTGAATTACTTTTATGGCTATCTAATCACTAACATTTTAGTACTACCTGCCAAGTACAATTGCCAAGCAATTCACATATAATCACATATAATATTTAATGTGGCTTATAAATGATTCATAATATAACATGTAAAACAGTACAATTTATAATGTAATACATAAAATTAGTTTAAATCGTTAGGGCTATTCTAAAAACAAATGCTCAAGTTTATTAAATTAAGGATGTTTATATAACAGAACCATAATTAAATTAAAAATTTTTATGTTAACACATTATGCTAAAAATTACAAATGAATTATTACTCAAACTTATAATTATAGGACTATAAATACATGGATAGCACGATTCCCCCTCCAGTCTATATAAACCCACTTGTATAACAAGAAAAATAAAAAAATATTAAAAATGACCATCTCTGGATGATAGGATTCCAGATAATATTTACGCTTTTCAGCATTTCCAAGTTTTGACTGGTATTATTAATCTTCAAACAAAAGGAAAAGTATTTTACATATAGGCAAGATGTACACTCCTGATTTTACAAGCCAAGGGAATAATGTTCCTACTCTGCCTGAAACTGCAAGCTATGTGTAAGTAGCACTTCCGATCATGCCTGCATAGAGTATTGATAGACTCAACATCTAAGTTTCTACAGCACTAAATACAGTGAGGGAAACCTTGAGATCATAGCAGTCAATGGGCTTCAATCTACTATGGGTGGAAATACAAGATACACATGAGATCTAAGAACATATAAAAAACAAACAAATGAATGGAAATCAATGTGGTGTTCATGAAGTATCAGCAACAGGGAAATAAATGTATGTGATAAACATTACTCTAAAATAAAGTATGATAACTAAATAAAAGTTTACCAAAAATAAAAGGGAAAAGCATAAATTATTTAATGAAACTGAATTGTAGGATGAATAAAAATAGAAAAGTAAGTCTTATAAAAGAAAAAGACCTTACAACAAAAAAAGAGCTTACAGTAATGTCCGGGATGGGGCGGCATAGGCGGGTGGTGCTGAAGATGGCCGTTTTGGTGGTGAGGCAAATTAGGAGTGTATGGTGCAGTTCTACTTCCAGTCCAGGTGGTAGTGCTGTCTAAAAATTAAGGCCCACATGGATTAATTTGTTTTTATAAAGGCTGCCTACTTTTCTCAACTATGTAAAAGATTTTAAAAAGCATGTACATACTATGATGGTAAGTAGCTGGCTGACCAGTAAATCCATTCTGCTGCTGTCCTGGCTGAGGCCCTGAAGCTATCTGCAACAGTCCTTCACTATGGCTGCCTGCCAAAATACTGGCAGGCTGACCTAGAGAAACAAGAAGATATTAACATTATAGATACAATCCTATCATTTCTTGCAATTTGTGAGGGACCAATTGTATCTGATAAACTGCAACTACTATACAAAGATAAGCCTGAAGTAGAACTCACCCACTGCCTCTAAAGAAACTAATGTCATAGATAAATCAAATCTTTACTTGAAATTAAGTAAGTCTGCTTAATTTAGTAAAGTTCTTTTTTTAAAAACAAATATTTTCTACAAAAACCACCAGAATTCCACTACATATTTAGCCAATCATAACAAACTCGGAAGCACCTCAATTCATCCCTTGTCACTTTTTGGAACTCTCTGGACTTTTCTCATTAGGATCCCACAGGCTCAAGAAATAGTTGAAAACTGAAAAGATTATTATCAGCACTGGTACTGGAAATAGCAAAATGCTATGGTTTGATAAAAGCAAAATACACAAATATATTAAATAAGATGTAATGGATAAGGTAAGGTAAAATAGTAAGATCCAGCTGCACTGTGCAATCAGCATAGCATTTAGTTTCAAAAAAACCAACAATCTACTTGAAATTTTTTCGTATACATATAAAAACCCAGAATGTTTTTTCATGAACATCATATTCCCAGATTTATATAATATCAATTGCAATCTACTGATGAACTGGATCAAGAAGATTAAGCTTCTGGCCTTTCCTCTTCTCAAAAATACCATTCCATGATATTTCTTATTGCCTGGCATTTTTCAGGCTATTTTTAACTGGAAAAGGATTTTTTCTTAAAGCACTAAGGCAACTGTTTTCCCCATTTATAAAGCAATGAGGTATCATAATTCTTGTTTGTCACTGACATCTCTTAATCTTTTTTCTCATCTAAGTGCAAGTGTAATCAGATGGAAAAGTAAAGGTCACCACTGCTTATCGTATCAAAGATAAAAGAATATTCTTGTCCTCTCTACACCTCACATTTCTTTAAAGCTATAAATTGTAAAAAGCAAAAACATTACAGCATCTCCTAAATTATTTTTAAGATGTTTTTAGCAACTTCCCTTCCTACTCATCTAAAAAATAATTCTACAGATTATCTTTAAAGGTCAACTACATTTCTGCTTGTTTTAACACCTGTGCATTCTCCATACACTTAACTAATTTACACAGATTATCATCACACAGGAGAAATTAAATAATTTTCATTTACAGATACATACTTAAAAAAGACCCCTAAAGACATCTGAGTACCAAAATAATAATAATTTATAAAATGACCCACTAAAATTATCTGGACTGAATATTTCCACTACATAACTCCAAGATAAAGTTAATATGAAATCAGCTCATGTAAAGTAACTTTTCAACTTCTCTATTTCAGTCCAATTTCTTTTCTTTTAGTCATATATATATATATATTTTGAAAACTAAAGGAATACTTTACCACTAGTTCTAAAACATAAACTTTTTACTATCCAATTACAGAGTTCTACCCTAAAAAATTGCCAAACATAGTTCATTCATTTCATCTGGTCTTCAAATAGGTTTCAGCTTACCTATGAGAACAAAACAATCAAAATGCAGTCACTTTAGTAAGCATTAACAAAAACACAAAAATTAGATCTCCAGATAACACACAGAGGTAGATGTTATATTCTAGCACTGTTCTATGCTCCAGTGTCATGTATCTTTAAGCTGTTATGTATCTTTAAGCTCCATGAGTACTCATTCTGTTTGTCAACTATATTCTCAAAATATAAACAGATTACAAAACCAGGTAAAAGAAAAGCACCAAGTAGTTAAGGATTCTTAAAGAAATCTATATAAGCCACTTAACAATATACTACGCACAGTGAGACTGTCACTTCTCATGAAGCAAATCAAAAAGATATCAGAAAGTTGGGCCAGGGATTTAGCTCAGTGGTTCCGGCGCCTGCCTTGCAAGTGCAAGGGCCTGGGTTCGATCCCTGGTAGCCACATACAACAATGCCGGGCGTGGAGACTCACGCCCACTAGCAATCAGTACCACATACCACAGTGCCAAGTGTGGCTCACGCCTGTAATCCCAGCACGTGGGAGGCAGAGGCAGGAGGATTGCTGTGAGTTCAAGGCTGAGCTCAGTGCCAGCCTGAACTACAAAAGCGAGGCCCTGTCTCAAAAAAAAGATATCAGAAAGTTCTGATACGCCCGAGTTGAAAACTTAAAAAAAAAAAAAAAGATCTATTTATTCCAAAGGTCAAAATGTCAATGTTGAAACTGACCTGCTATTAAACAGAATAATGGCTTCTTTGGTAGCAACTAACAAAGAATCAGTCCAGATAGGTAATCTATTGTTGACATAAACTTAAATACAATCTTTTTATCAGCCCGGTAAAATTAATGCCATACACATATGAAATGAATACTATATGATTCATTTAAATCAAACAAAATGCTGTTCTATTTGCCAAACAGCAAAGTAGTCAACCTTTCGTGAAAAATAATTACCAATACAAAGAGAAATATGTCATATTGTTGCCGTAAGCCCCAGGAAAACATGAATTTGAACCAAGAATGTAGCTTGGCAGTAGCATGCTTACCTAGCAACCTAGCCATGTAAAAGCCCTGAGCTCAATCCCAGCATCCCTCCCAAAACACCTGAATCTAAGAGCTGTTAATCTTTCTACCATGTCTACCTTAAAAATATTTTAAAATACTTATATTAAGTATTCTCATTTAAAAGAGAAAAGGTTTAAAAAATGAGAGAAAGATATAAATTTTTAAGTTAAAATAATATCTAATTTAGGGGGTCATGTAACAAACGTTTGTTAAAATCTCTTTTTTCCTAAATTTGCACAAAAGGAAACTGAGATGACTAATATAAAGTAATAATTCTCTCAGATAGCAAATTAAGAATACAAAACTAGGGCTGAGGATTTAGCTCAGTGGTTCCAGCACCTGTCTTGCAAGCACAAGGTCCCAAGTTCGATCCCCGGTAACCATATACAATACTGGGCGTGGAGACAGCAATCAGAACCACATACCACAGTGCCGGGTGTGGTGGCTCATGCCTGTAACCCGAGCACAGGGGAGGCAGAGGCAGGATTGCTATGATGTGAGTTTGAGGCTGAGCTCAGGGCCAGCCTGAACTACAAAGCGAGACCCTGTCTCAAAAAAATAAATAAATAAATAAAGACTGCAATTAACACCAATCCGTATAAATCTGGTTTAAAACTACTTGTTCATTATTTAAATATTTCTCTAAATTCTATCTGAGAAACTTAAAATGCTCCTTTCTTCTGCATTTACTAGTAAATGAAGTACAAATTAGATTATTAAATCAATATTATAATCAATATCATTATCTAAAGTCCAAGTGATTATATATCAATATAAACCTTTAAATAAATTATAAACAGTATGTTCTCCAGGACCAGTTCCAATACCTATTTAATATTATTCTGGCTACCTCAGGAGCAGTGGTAGTAAACCTATGGCATGTGTGCTGCAGTGGGTTGCTCAAAACTGTAAAGGTACACAATCACTTCCCTAGAGCGGTGGGGCCTGTGGCCCAGTGGTAAAACACTTGACTGGTAAGCACCTGGCCCTTTGTGTTTGAATGGGTGGGGATATAAATTTATTTACTTGTGAAAAATAAGAAAGTACTTTTAATTTTTAAGAGTTTTCTACCAAGGGAATATCTATAAATATTCACTGAATAGGAAAGGTATATTTCTGATTATGTCTGAATGCAGAACTCACTTGTAGAAGCCACAGGAATGTTGGGAAAGTTTGTGGTGCTGGCAGCATTAGACTCAGATGGGGCTAACAAGGCTGGAGTGCTGTATGTCTCTGTCGATGCACGATTGCTTGGCGGATGCTGGATGGTTTGAATTGAATGTCCTTCCGTGGATAATGATGGCTGTCCCTCAAAGTCATGAACATATTCATCCTTCACCAACATACTTGGTGGAGCTATGCAGAAAATTAAACATATTTAAAATTTCATAGACTTCTATTTCCAAAAAAATCATATGCAAGTAAATGACATCTAAAAATCAACTATATTTGAAAGCATGTGACTTCATCAGCAAAAATTACTTATTCAGAAGTAATAAAAAAAATAACAAAAAAATTAAAAAAGAAATAATAGTATCAGATAGATATATTTTATCAATTTGACTAAATGAAATTTGAAGCTGGACTATATGTCAGTAGCTTCCAGAAATAGTCCTAAAGAGGTATTTATCACAGTATCTTCATAAACCTACATGTATCATCTAAGTTCATAAGATAAAGCAGGCAAAAATCAAACGTCTAAGGCCGGGGATTTAGCTCAGTGGTTCTGGCGCCTGCCTTCCAAGCACAAGGTCCCGAGCTCCATTCCCTATAACCACATACAATAATACCAGGCGTGGTGACTCACACACTGATTGCCCACCAGCAATCAGTACCACACATCATAATGCTGGGCATGGTGGCTCACACCTGTAATCCTAGCACTCGAGAGGCAAAGGCAGCAGGACTCCTTTGAGCTTGGGACTCACCTGGGCTACATAGTGAGCTCAGGTCCAACCTGAACTATAAAGTGAGACCATGTCTCAAAACAAACAAACAAATAAAAAAATCCACAAATGTCTGGCAAAATATTTGGCTGAAAAGACCAAACACTCAGACGAAACTGAAACTGAATTTTTTAAAAATTTCATACAGTGGAGATGTGAGTAGGATCTGACAATTATCTATATTTAGGATCTGGAATTATTATTGACCTAATATATTCTTTTTAACTATATTAAATGTTTCCTATAGGTTTAGAACCAAACAAAAAAATCTTACAAAGGTCAAACTGAAATGTTAGTCTAGAAATCTAATCCAAGTAAGTATGCCTGATAAATACATGGAAAAACTCAATAATCAGTATCTTTCACATAAATGCTTCCAGTTTAATAAGCAAAGCTAAACTCTAGCTGATAAAGCACAATATTATTGTATTAACAAGTTAGGGAATAGTTTGCTTTGTTATTTAAAAAAAAAAAAAAAAGGAAGCTGAACTCCACTCACATTCTTAAGTTTTCTGCCCAGGAATTCCCCAGCTATCTGGGGCTATTTTAGGGTTTGCTTTTTACCTTTAGCAAAAGAATCCTTTACTCTTCTGACCACTACCCCAGAATTTTATAACCTATTCAATTCTAGTATTAGGAGTCCAGTAAGACAATTATTCCCCTTTCCACTAAGAAACAGTATATTAGCTAGGCAATACCATACATGCCTGTAATTCCAGTACTGACAGGTTGAGCAAGAGGGTCACAAATTAAAATTCAGGATCAGCAAGTCGGTGAGAACCTGTCTCAATAAATTTAAAAAGACCTGAGGGGCCAGAGATTTAGCTCAGTGGTTCAGGCTCCTGCCTTGCAAGCACAAGGGCCTGGGTTCAATCCCTCAGTTACCACATATAACAATGCTGGGCCTGGTAACTCAGGACTACCAGCAATCAACACCACATACCACAATGCTCACACCTGTAATCCCAGCACTCAGGAGGCAGAGGCAGGAGGACTGCTAAATTCCAGGCTGATTTCAGGACCAGCCTGAACTACAAAGTGAGACCCTGTCTCAAAAAAACAAACTGGAAAAAAGCCCTGGGCTTTTTTCAGTATGGGAGGTAGGGAGGAGAGAGTATCACTTCCCTTATTTTTCCCTATGTAGATCTTTGGGGGAAAAAAACCTTACACTTAAGTATCAATCAGTCATGTGGCTATTTTTCATTAAATTGAGAAAACTCCAAAGCAGCAAAAATAATCTGAGTTTCTATGCAGCCTCTTAAAATTTTTCTCACACATATAATTCTACTTCAAAGTTACTCTTCAGAAAATTCTTTAGAAACAAAAAGATCATCAAAAGGATGCTTAACACATCATTATAAATTGGCAAGAAACTAGCCCTAATCATTCATCATTAGTATTTGCTAAATTATAAAAATAATAAAAGAAAAGGTGGTTTCAGGTATAAAGTATGTCTGCATTCAATCAATTTTTTATTACACCTTTTAACAAAGTTCTGAGATTTTCTTCATTTTAAATCCCGACATCCCTATTTAATTCCAGGACATTTTTGAGTTTTTGTCGTTCCTACTGACTGAGATCTTTTACAAATATACTGATACTGCTAGTATAATGATGCTGGTGTGAGAATGTATCTGGCCAACTTGGTACATACTCCTGCCTTTCAGTTGACTCTGAAAGGGCTTAGTAGGCAATCATAACTTGCTGAAGTACTGTTTCCTACTTTAAATAGCCTGAGAAATTTTTATTGCTTTAATGTTAGCTAAATTTCCCCAAATGGAATAATCTAAAATATACATTTCTTGGATAAAACTCAAGGTAATAACAAGGACAGAAGTCTACAATGCATTTTGCCAAGAGAAAAAAGCTAGTTACAAGATACTATCATATACTGCGATCATATGCATGCTTAAAAAAAAAAATTACGTATCATAAAAACTTAAGGTCCAGAACAGTGTGCACAGTATGCTTTTTTTAAGAAAAGAGGGAAATAATACATGTATCTTTTGCATAAATAAACCCTGAAGGAAACACCAGAAACTAATAAAACTGATTACCTGAAGTAGGGGGGAAGGGGGACAGGGGTGGGAGTACTTCTTTTCACTGTACACTTTTTTTATAGCACTTTGATTTATGGACCATGTATTGCCTATTCAAAAAAATAAAATTAAAAAAGATATAGTATATATTTTTTTAAGTCTTAAAAAAACAGACACCAAACTGTTAAGTATTTCTCTTACGGGCTAGTATTCCACAAACTCATTCATTTAAAAAAATATTCATTGAGCACCTATGTTTCAAGTACTGTTCTAGCACTTGGGATATTATCAATAACAAAACAAGTATCTCTGACCTCACGGAACCTAAGTCTTTTGTAATTTTCCCCAGTTCTTTAAATATTTAACAGCAAACACATTACCCCAACTCCTCCTATTTATCCTAATGTTGGATAAATTCCTTGACCTCTTCATATCAGTCTCTTCATGTGGTGATATGTGGATAATCCACCTACCATGCAGATGCAGTGAGAATGGTGACACCACACTCATAAATAATCTAGCATTGTGCCAGCCACATAATGTGTTCTCAGTGTTAGCCTTTATTATTTAAAAATATTATTAGAAAGTCAGACATATATAGTGAATATAAATGTCCTATGAAGGATAAAGAATGTCTGTTCTTCAGTTGACTAAAAAGCTGAAGCCGCTGGGCTCACTACCCTAAGTATTCTAGGAGCACTTGTCAAAGTCCTTGTCTGATGTTATTATTGCTCTCTTACCTTTTCTTCTCTCATCAGACTACAAACTCTCTAACTAGAAAAAATATGTCTTGTTTATTTTAGTACCACTAGAACCTAATATAATACCAGACAATACATGCTCATTAAATATTCATAAAATAAATTCACAGGTCATTGTGGTCATGGAAAGTTTTGTGAAAAATGTGAGATAAGTTTTGAAATGATTACCACAAGACATCAGCTCTTACAAGTGAAACAACTACTTCATTTTCTTAACTTTTAGTTACCTGGTCTTGTCCAAATCTGCAAGGACCTAAGAGAAGCACCTGTTTTCAAGACTGCCTGTATATAATCACCACTAGAGGGGCCTCAAAGGCTGAATATAGCTGTAGAGCTCCTAAAGAGAGGTTATCAATCCCATCAATAACAAGTACTTGAAGAGCTGTAATTTTAGGATGGGGAGAAGTGCAAGGAGCCTTCGGAATTTGGCCCTGTCTCAAATACTCCTATAAGATACTATTGCTATTGTTTCTTAACTCCTAGTGTCCCCTGAGCTAAAAAGCTTTATTTCTCCAAAAACAGGGATGGAGAATGAATGAACAGTGGGAGAATGTTTACTTTCAAAGAACATTTCAATGACCGTGAAGCAGAGAGGTTTCAAGCAACCTTAAAGCTACCATTCTGAGACCACCATACCTCCCATTACCAATCTACATTTCTAAAAAAACTATGTATCATTAACAATGTACTGCAAAGCAGTGCAGTCTTCTTCTTTTACAGAGAAGAATGGAAGAAAATGGAAAACGAAAATAAACAGGTTTGCACGGTATTTATAAGTTTTAAGGCCATGTGGCATTTGTGGTCCACCTCTAAATTTCTCCAAAGAAAAAGATGTTAATTTGTCACTAATTTGTCTCCAGAACAGCATACCTTTCTATGGTAAAATGATTGTTACTATGAAAGTTTCCTAAAAATTAATTCTTACAAGATTTTACTTCACTAACAAGTTCTAAGTAACAAAAGTACAGATTTAATAGGACTCCAATTTCACATATTACACAAAAAAACAAAAACACCCTCCACCTGGATTTCTCACTTTAAAACATTTTTTTCATTTTTAAAATAGAATTAGATCAGCTGTAATCCACATGTACTTTAAAGTAGCCTTGTTTCACTTACTTGAAATATAACAAAATCAGAAAAATATTAATACTTGTAACTGTAAAACATTCTCAACATTATCATTAATAAAAGTAAACTAGGAGGGTTGACGATTTAGCTCAGTGTTTCAAGCGCCTGCTTTGCAAGGGCCCAGGTTTGATCCCTGGTAAACCCATACAATAATGCTGGGTGTGGACACTCACACCCACCAGCAATCAGAACCACATTCCACAGCACCAGCCATGGTGGACCATGCCTGTAATCCCAGCACTTGGGAGGCAGAGGCAGGAGACTGCTGTGAGTTCAAGGCTGAACTCAGGGCCAGCCTGGACTACAAAAAAGTGAGACCTTGTCTCAAAAAACACAAAAAACCTAAACTAGGGGCTGGGTGTGTAGTTCAGTAGTAAGAGGCTTGGTGAGCATGTACAAGGCCATTGGTTCAACCCAGACTCCCAATATCCACCCCCTCCCCCACCCCCCACCACCAAAAAAGGTTAAGGGTTGAATAAACAAAATATTCACATTTTTTAAGGGCATGTTACCACACATTGCCAGCACTGATTGACACCTATTTAAAATGACCCTGTAAGACTTTCTTCCAAAACAGTTTCTATCAGTTTTTAAAAATATTAAAACGAATACTGTCGTAGTGTTATGGTGCCTATCATATTCTTTTAGAAATCTTTAATTAATAAAGGAAATTAAAATCCAAACAGCCAACAGCCAATTTAAATAGTTTTAAATGCTGATGAATACTCCACAAATAATCTACATTTGCAAAATAGTTTTTCTCATTAATATTACCTATACCTACTTCTTCCACTTCTAGGTGAAGACACACCAAAAAATTTAAAAGGTCAGCATGAAAGAAAATAGTTTCAAGAAACATTTTACCTACCATTACTCTGCAGTGTTAATCCTGAGAGATCTTAATTTTTTAGGAGGGGGAAGAAAAAGAAACATGAATCATTATTATGAACATATCTTCCATCACATTTTTAATTATAGAATATAAAATTTAAGCCAGAGATTTATAAAACTCCATGAACCATTTCACTCCCTAAGAAGCAGCATAATTTCAATCTAACCTATATAAACTAAGAGCTGAAATCTATAATGCTTTTCATCTTAATCTTCAGAAATAATAGTGCCAAAATATCAATTATACACATTTAGTTTCAGCAGTTAAAATACAAATTTGTTCCCAACTTCAGATTTAAATACTTATATTTAATTAAAAAGGTCAGATTCTTCAATTGCATTTGAAATCCCAGGTAATCTTCAAATATATAATTAAACTTAGAAAAATTAAAACATTACTGGGGTCTTCTCCCTTTATGTGTCTGTGGGTAAATGCAAGCCTACTTACCAATTCCAGGTGATACAACTCGTTCATAATGATATGGATTCACACAGACACTGTCACATTTTAAGTCAAATGCATACTGACAATATTTTACGTGCTTCAGTTCATTTTTGTGAAGATCAGGCCACCTCCATAGTCGGGCATAGATCACATGAGGAAATCCTTTCCGACCAGCCACCTGGGAAAAACAAATAGCCATCTATTCGCCATCACTACATATCAGAACTGGAATTTGAACCTAACTATAATTTTAAGGCCTGCACTGTATTTAGATTTTTAAAGTGCAAAATATATAACTTCATTATAGAAACTATGCCTAAAATCCGGAAATAAAACGTTAAATCTAACAACACAACATTTCTAAGTTTCATCAAGCACAGTTCTACATGAAAAATGTGACCAGTGAAACATTTGGTACCAATGAAATATTATCAGATCTCTAAATCATAAAAGGAAAATATAATCATTTTAAAAATGCATATACAATACCTTTCCTCCAAAAGAGAACAGGCTATAAAAATGAAAGTGCTAACAGTTGCTCTATCAGAGTATACGGTTTCTTATGTCCTTTATTATTTTCTAAACTTCATCACTGAACTATTTTTGAGTCAGAATATCAAAAACTTGTTAGATAAATTTTCGTATGTTTGTCCATGGATCCCCACAGTATCTGGAGACAGAACTTGCATTGTATTATCCTACAGTAACTAACAGGGAAACAACACTTTTTAATCAGCCACCACAGAATACACAGAAGTTTACTACAGCACTAACTTAAGGGTTGTGGACATAATCAGTGGTATAGTAGGTCCACAGCTTATATGAGTCGCCTAGTTCAAATCCCAGTACTCAAAACAAAACAAAACCACTCACCTGAAGCCTTCCATCCAATGTTCTCTGTATGGTAACACATTTGCTAGGATGAGCTCCATTTGTTGTTATAGCTGTTATTAAAGAATCCAATTCATCTTTTTTCTCCTTCAGCTTCTTTACCAAACTTTCAATTGCTCTTTTTGCAAATGTTTCACTTTCTCCACCTTGCCTATGGCACATCAAACTATGTACAATGCTTAGGCAGGCATCATTACTTGTTGGTGTATTCGTAATAGACATATTGTCCATTTGTTCAAGTTTTTTTCTTTTAAATCAAGTGTGTCTCCAATTTTTGGAGCAATTTTGAATTTTTTGGAGCCAATGAAAAACAACAGCTAATGTTGAAAGGACAATTGTTAGACATCTGGTATTCAGAATAACCTACAGAGAAGAGAAAGAGGGAGGGTGAGAGATACACATAAGAATACATTTCACTAAGAAAATTCACTTATTTGTGAAAAGATAAAACTGCTATAGTCAAGTGATACAATGGGCAGTTAAAAATTAACCTTAAGAGTTTAAAATAACTGTTTTATTTTGTTTTGGGGGTTTTTTTTGGGGGGACAGGGGTTCTCTTTGTAGTTTAGGCTGGCCCTCAGCTCACAGTGTAGCCCAGGCAAGCCTGGAACTCATAGCAGTCCTGCCTCTGCCTCCCAAGAGCTGGGATTACAGGCGTGAGCCACCACACCCGGCACTGTTAAGTGTGGTTACTGGGGATCAAACCCAGGACCTTGTGCTTGCAAGCAGATGCCAGAACCACTAAGCTAAATCATCGGCCCTGTCTTTCAAAATTCATTGTATCTCCACATTCGAAAAACATATATTGAAGGTACACATTGCAGATAATCAGTGGGTTTGGAGTCAAGAGATTGGGACTGGAATTCCAGCTTGTACAGGAAGCAGTCAGCCAAATGAAGTTACTTAAACCCTCAACTTGGAGTAAAAAGAGCATATATAGACCTCACAAAGAGGAAATACAAATGCACTACACAGTTTTCAGTAAAGTATTATCTAAATAATAAAATACTTAAATTGTAAAACATGTATTTTTCTACAGTTTTTCTTATTAAAATGTATCTAAAAAACTGTAAGAAGCCAGTGACAGGAACACTGATGCAAGAGTCAAAACTCACAGGCACACAAGGGGGTAGTAATTATACAAATAAAATATGGCAGGTGTACAGCCTTCTAAAATGGGTAGCTACTACTCACTTTCAGAAGTGGCATTTGAATATCCTAGCCTACTTCTAATATTTCAACTCTAAAGTACCAATAAAGGATGATCATGGACATGTTATCCCACTTTTAAGTACTGGTGATTTATTTATGGCGAAAAGGAAGAGGGGAAGCCAAAAAAGAAAGAAAAACCATTGTACACATCAAACAAACCACAAGTTCAATTCAAATCTGACCCCTTCCCTCAAATTCAAAACACATCTCTCTTACAGTTTAGTGCATTACATGATTGTTTCACAAATCTCAAAGTTGAACAGCAAAAAAATCTAAAGTTCAAAATGCAAAAAGTAATACAAATCAAGAAGTTCATGAAAACAGCAACATCTTCATCACAGAAATCCCTAGCATAAGCATTCCTGATAAAAACCAAAAGAGTGATATTCTTTTTTAGCAGTACTGAAGATGGAAGACAGGGCCCTGTCTGTGCGTTAGGCAAGTGCTCACCCCTGAGTAACCTCTCCAGCCCTGCAAATACTTTCATTAAATTTATTTTGATATGATACTCCAAAGATCTACACTAATTTATAACAGATTTGGAATGTCTGAGTATAGCTCTTTCACCAGAAACTCAACTGTCATCATCTCTAAAATTTATGCTATAGGGAGAGCTCCTCTATTATCTCAAAGGTTGTTTAATCCCAAATTTCTTTGAACAAAAATGATACTGCTTTATTAAACACAGCCAACTCATAATTATAGTCTCATAACCATTAGTACTTGAAACATCATTTACAGTTCCTTATATAAAAAATAATACCAAGAGGGATATACAGACATATTCCTACATTATATAGCTCTAGACTACAAAAATATTGTTATATGTTACAATTGCAGCTCTAAAAGCATGGGCTGGAAATGTTAACATCTCTCTCAATTATCTCAAGTATAACATGAGAACAGTATCTGCTGAGCCAACTTTACAGATTTAGTGTGGTAATCAAATGCCAACAGTGTACATATACGTAATCTGGGGGCCGGGGATTTAGCTCAGTGACTCAGGCATCTGCCAGGTCCGGGAGTTCGATCCCTAGCAACCACATAGCACAATGCCTGAATTGTGGCTAACGCCCATAATCCCAATAATCAGCAGCATGTACAACAATGCCAGGCGTGGTGGCTCACACCTGTAACCCCAGCACTTGGGAGGCAGAGGCAGGAGGATTGCTGAGTTCAAGGCTAGCCTGGGTTACATAACGAGCTCAGGGTCAGCCTGAACTACAAAGTGAGACCCTGTCTCAAATGAATGAATGAATGAGTGAGTGAGTGAGTGAGTAAATAAATATAATCTGAAAACCATAAATTGACAACTCAACAGACACTGTATCTATCATATGTAAAACACTATGACACAAAGACAAGTAGGCATACAATCAAAAAGTGGTACTCAATTTTATCAGACCAATATCCCTTGTCCTAACAAATAACTTATACCATCTCCTTAACTATACTGAAACAAAATTCTAACTTACACATTTTTAAAATTTAACAGTAACCTAACTGTAAGATTAAGGATGTAAAGATTAATGTATCATAAAATGTGAATTTTAATATATAAATCACCAAGCTGGGCATGGTGGCTCACACCTGTATTCCCAACACTTGTGAGGCAGACACAGGAGGATTGAGAGTTCAAGGCTAGCCTGGGCTACATAGTGAGTCCAGAGCCAGCCTGAACTACACAATGAGACTCTGTCTCAATAAAATCAAGAAGAAAAGAAAAGCAGTAAATCAGACGTTAGGGATATAGCTTAGCAGTAGAGTCTATGCTTAGCATTCATGAGGCCCTAGATTCAATTCCCACCATCAAAAATAAAAACAGATGTTTACCATTTTATGAAGAATTGTAAATACAAATTCAGATCTACAACTACAAGTATGTTGCCCTAGCAATTCCAGTAGCACAATGGCATGATGGTGACATGGATTTTTCTCAAATGGTGAACTCTTAATAAAGTGCCAAGCAAAGTGAAATTTAATTTCTAGAACACTGGAAACATAGAAAAGAAGAAAAAAGAAACTGGGTTCAATTTAATTTCTAGAGCACTAGAAACATATAGGAAAGAAGAAAAAAGAAACTGGGTGCTAGGCTCATTATGTATTTTCCTCCCTAAATTTCTCGGATATTTTAAAGTCTTGTGGGATTGCAGGAAGATCCCATTGTCTCTTGCAGAAATGCATCCAGCCCCAACCCCAAAGTTCTAACAATTTTCTATAACACCCTTTAAAGTATAGTTCCTTCACCATTAAGAATTACTGGTCCTGGCTGGGTATGATGGCGCACACCCATAGTCCCAATTACTCTGGAGGCTGAGGGAGGACAGTCACTTGAGCTCTGGCGCTTAAAACCAGCCTCAAAGACACAGCAAAATGAAAGGGAAGGAGGGAGCGGAGTGGAGGGGAGGAAAAAGGAAAAAAAAAAAAAAAAAAAGGAAGGAACTATCTAGAAAATCCAAGCATACTATCACACTGAGTAGTAGATGTTAAAAGACATAGGTATTGAAGTGATTTGGGATTATTAAAGGAAGGTGCACTGTGAAGTCCATAGGTAAGGTAAGTCTTGTCTCAATGTATCATTCAGAGTAGGGTCCAGCTTTTAGAGCTTTCAATGATACAAACAGCTCAATGCAGGACATGTGTCACAGTTTCGCCACCACTATGGTAGGCTATGCTGCAGTTACAATCAACCCTCAAATTCTCAATAGTTTAAAACAAAGGTTTATTTTCTGGTTAAGCTATCTGTTCATCATGAATCAACTAGTGACACTGTTTACTATTATCTCTTAGGGACTGGGCTGTCAAAATTTCATGTCTACACATGTTCTTAAACAGCAGTAAAAGAGATAGGACAGTTCAAACACTGGCAATGTATGGACATTTTTGACAGTCATAACTGGAAAGGCAAGGTGGAAAGAGTACTACTGGGCATCTGGAAGGTACAGGCAATGCCACTGCTAAACATCTGAAATAAGCAAGATAATATCTCAAAACAAAAGAAGTACTCGGCCTAAAGTGTCAACAGTACCAAGGTTGAGATGTTGTGGCCCATGCCTAGTTTTCAAGGCGGTGAAGGAGAGAAACAAGTGCAACTTTATCACATGCCAGAGGAGCCATTAAATATTGGCAGAATAGAACTAATGACTACCATATGTGAATACCAATTTGCCAGACTGAAGGATATCCAGAGGGGGAAAATATCAGACAGGAGTAAGAGTCAAATATTTTGCCTAGAGTAGGGTCATGTTAAGACAGACAGGAGGAATAATAAATAGCATTAGATGTGTAGTAGAAAGCTTCAGTGAGACATAAGAACTTTGGAAAAAAGAAAAAACAACAGGAGACAATGAGAAAAATGGTAGAGGCCTACTTTACCATATTAGGGACATGGGTAGTCAATATAAAGGGAGGTATCAATGAGATACTTATAGGCAGAACAGACTAAATTCTATAACCAAATGAATAAGGGATGAAAAAAGAGACAACCAAAAGGTGACCAATTTCCTAAAAAGGTTAACTGAATGATGAAGAAAGAATATAGTTTTTAAAGGCAAGTATGTAACAAATTCAATTTTATTTAAATTGAGTTTGAAGATCTTAGTAGAGAAATTAGCTAGATAGAAGTTACGATAAGGATTAACAGAGGTCAAGTCAGCAAATGAGAAAGAGGTTTGTCTTACATCTTGCTATTTTTTTTTTTTTTTTTTTTTAGGTTTTTTGAGACAGGGTCTTGCTTTGTGGTTCAGGCTGGCCCTGAGCTCAGCCTCCAACTCACATCACAGCAATCCTCCTGCCTCTGCCTCCTGAGTGCTGGGATTAAAGGCGTGAGACACCACGCCCGGCACTGTGGTATGTGGTCCTGGTTGCTGCTGGGCATGAGTCTCCACACCCAGTATGATATGTGGTTATCGGGGATCGAACCCGGGTCCTACGCTTGCAAGACAGGCGCCGGAACCACTGAGCTAAATCCCCGGCCCTTGCTATTGTATTTTTTCTCTAGCTTTGCTATTAATCATAAGTTGTTACAGACCATACCTATAACAACAAATCATCAGACTACAAAGTCAGATAATCAAACTTATTAAAATATTCCTTAAAATTAAGCAGGATTAGTATGGGTCTGAGAAGCTCTTGTGCAAATCCATAAATTTTGGTTAATGAATGCTGATATTCATTAGATGTCAGTTCACTTTTGCACTATTAAGGCTCTCCCCACCTGGACAAGTAGGACAATTCTCTGCTGAACTAACCAGAGCCAACCCTTAGCTACATTATTACCCTAGAGATGAAAAAGAACCCAAGCCAGGTCAATAATACATGTCCAAAAACTCTGATGAAAGGATTACAGGGGCAGCCTAGAAATTACATGAGAACGTAAAATAGAAAGCAAAGCAAAGGAAAGACAGAGTCTTCAGGATTCTGGTTGAGAACCTAGATCCAGCATCTGGGGCTGGCTGTCTCTATATGTGGCCAAAGAATTCCCTGTCTTACTGAAGTCTAACTGCTATATATTCCATAATATAAAATAAGAGAACAAAACATGAACTTCTAACATTCTTAGAAATCGCAGAAGTATAATACAAATCACATGTGGAACCAATTATCTAGTCCCAAGGAGGTGAACCTGTGACACAACAATGGGCTGTTTGTATCACTGAAAGCTCTAAAAGGTTTGCCATCATTTACCTAGGCAATAATATGGAACTAGTTACCTTAAAATAGCAGCTATCAAACACTATGATTCAAGATCTCTTTATTTAAATTCTTAATTACTAGGGACTTCAATTTTTATGTGGATTATACTGATACTTGTTTTATAAAAATTAGAACTAATAAAGTTTAAGGCATTTTCTAAATTAAGATAATAAATCCATTACATGTTAATGCAAATAAATTTTATGAAAAATAAGTTTCCAAACAAATCAACTTTGTTATGTTCTTCAATGACTAGCTTAAGAGACAATAGATAAGATTTTCCTGTCAGCTCCAGCACTCAATCTGCTATTACTTTGGTTAAAGTATATGATCAAAATGTGCCTCGTGGATATATGTAATTAAGAAAGAAGAGTATTTTAATAGCCTTCTTGGATATTAATGGATTTTATCTTTTATTCAACACCAAAATTCAACAAGTGGCAATTTTGAAAGTTAACTTATAATGTGGAACTCCAAATTTAATGATGCTTGCGCTTGTCTAAGAATTCACTTGTCTATACTTTACTTTGAATGGATACCCTACCCATGCATGATTTTGTATCATGGATGGGTCATCTAAGAAAGATTTTCCAAATGTTGACACATTTTCTTACATGATACACTTTAAAAATCACATTACTTAGCACCACATCTTATCATATTACCATCAACCTCATCAGAAGTCTTTAAGCATTAAGAAACTGGTAATTTGATGGCGATAGACGGATGTATCCCAAAAACCTAATTTTCACTTGAAAGAACAAATTTTATCTTTGGCAACAAACAGCTGTTTTACTTTAAGAGGCAGGTTCACTTCATTAATTTTCAAGAAAATATCCGCCAAATATCTAGGTCTGAATAGTTATGGTTTGCCTATCAGGTACAGTATTTGTTAATACTCTCAAGTCAAAATAAAAATGGTACTCCATTTAAAAAGAAGGTAGTTCTGCTTGCAGCTCAGTCACACAAGTGCACTTGAACATGCAGAAATGTTTTAAGCACACTATCTAATCACACTGTCTAATCATAATCTCATGCAGTCCAGGGCAGAGATTTTGAAAAATAAAAATTTTTACTGCTTTAGCAAAGCCATTCTTAAATGAAACTGGCATTGTTTTTCAAATGCTTTAACATGTTTGTATAGTAAGAACTCGTACCATTAAGGTGCAACCACCTTAATTCATGCTAATGTTTCTGCAGTTTACCCACCATTGTTCCTTCACCTTCAATGCAAATGTCAACACAGGGAAAGGTTAAATGACATTTTAGTTATGTTTTGATACATTTATGGTTGATTTCATGAATGTTTCCAAAAGGTTCTGGGGAGCCTCAGGAATCTAAGATTATACTCTGAGAACCACTGTTTTAGAGAATGGAAATTAAGTTGAACTCTAGTAAACGAAACATATATTTCCTAAAACTTTTTCAATTCATCAGTCAGTCTAGCTTATTCTTAGAAAAGGAGCTATATTACAATCTCATGCAGATTAGCGTGACTCTACCAAATAACTATCAAGGGTGAGGCCAATATCTTTAAAAAGCACTCTTAGGAGTTAGAATTGCTGTCAATGTCACAACTACTGGTATTGTCTACAAACTGCACTTTGCATATTACCAAAAGAGTGAAACAAATTCAATGTCATGAATATGTAACTAATTTAAAACACTAATTACAAAGGAGTTATGTCGTTTTCCTTTACAATTAAATGCTTTATCTCTATCCACACAACATTCTTCCTGCAAGTGATTTTAGTAGAGATGTCTATGACACAGATGCACATACTGTGTTTAAAGACAAGGATTCTTGGCTTAGTTTTTCTAATTAAGTACTATTTCTGTCATCCTCTCACTAATGACTCAACTGTTAAAATGACTGGCCACCTACTGGTATCAAATAATGCAGAATTCACTAGTGAACATCACTGTTAAATATTCTTAATTCAGTTTTACACTATAAAATACATGGACTTGAAAAGACCTGAAGGGCACACATATATCCACTTGAGTCACAGAAATCAGACTTTAATAAAAACAAGTATTTAGAAGCAATTCTTTTGTTTACTCATAAGATCTGCACTTGAAACATGCAAATTGAGGGTTGATAGATTTCAAATAAAAAATTCCACTGTACTTACTGTAATGGAAAGGTAAAGTCTGTACTACTTTAACACAAATGAAGCAGTAAGGACACATTATAATCAAAGATTTTAAAATCAAGAGGGGCTTTTTTATAATATAGATCCTCACACTTCCTCCATTTTATTTGCATTCTCAATTAGTGTATGTACTGGGATTGGGTGGCAAAAAATTACTTTAGGACTTTCAGAAGTTTATTTAAACAACTTCTGGATACAGAGATGCAACTACATTATAGACCAGCTCTTGGAAATTACTTCAGGCTATGTAAATGAGAACTGACTGACCATGCTCCTCGAAGCTCTCTAGAAATCTGCCAGCTAGTTGGTCTAGCTGAGAAACTTTCTCACAGTTTAAAAATGAAGATTTGACAGCAAAAGCTAAATCAGTGCCACTTACCTCTCGATGGGTCTTTTGAAAGTACTGGCACTTTTTGTTTGTTTATTGTGATAACCTTCACAGTGAGCTACATTTTCAGGCCCTTTTGTGTGTGTATATATATATATATATATATATATATTTTTTTTTTTTTTTTTTTTTTTTTTTTTTTTTTTTTTTTTTTTTTTTTTTTTTTTTTTTTTTTTTTTTTTTTTTTTTTTTTTTTTTTTTTTTTTGAGGCAGGGTCCTCCTAAGGTCACTAAATCATCCAGGCTGGACTTGAACTTAGACTCTTCCTGCTCTAGCCTCACAAAAATGTTGAGAATATGGGTTTGCACCACAACACCCAGCTGCCTGTCACATCTGCTTTGTTTTTAAAACTGCTTCCCTTTCTCAGCCTTCCCTTCTTCTCTCCTCCTCCACTTCATTCTCTATCCCTTTTCTGTTTCATTATTTTTCTATTCATTCTGTCTGGTAACAAATGTTAGGAAGTGTATTTCCCATAATGAAAAGTTGGAGCATCATGATCATTTTAAATAGGGAGCTGGTCTTTTAAACACTGTACTCTAAAATACTTTTAGAGTATTTAGGGGAGGGGAAAAACAATTGGAACTGATAGCTCTAAAATTATGATTTCCCTAAAACGACCAAATTCTCCTCAGAATTTAGAATTTAAATGCTAATTTAGGGACTTGGGTAGTTTTTCCTCCTTCCCCAAAACAGTTCTTTTTCTCCTCCCCTACCATGATGATGTACGAACTTTCATCATGGGAAATATAGCTTCCTAAAATTTGCTATCAGACAATGAATTGAAAAAATAAACAAAACAGAGAAAAGAATAGAGGATGAAATGGAGAAGTGGAGGGAGGAAGGAAGGGAGGGAGGGAGAGAGGCAGGGAAAGGGGGAGGGAGGGGGAGAGATACTCAAAAAAACAAAGCAAATGTGGCAGGCAGCTGGATGTGGTGATGCACACCTATAATTCCAGCACTTTGCGAGGCTAAAGCAGGAGGATTCCAAGTCTGACTCCAGCCTGGGAGATTTAGTGACCTTAGCAAGACTCTCAAAAAATTTTATGAAAAGGGCTAGAAATGCAGCTAGTTCAGTGTGATGGCTATCATAATAAATAAACAAAAAGTGACAATATTTCAAAAGATCCGTTAAGTTAGATGTGAGACTGTATTTTACATGTACATATCACTGTATAAAAGAATAACAGTTCAAACAGAGAACTCTAATAGTTCTACCACCGTGGTGCTCTGACCTGGATGCATCCTACTCCAACTAAATTAAAATATCTGGGGTCAGGATCCAGACATTAATGTTTATAAAGCCTTCCATGAACTCTCACGGTATGGCCAAGAATGAAAACTGCTGCCCAGCTGGGAATGGTGGTGTGTACATGTAATCCCAGCTACCTGGGAGGCTGAGGCAGGATCACAAGTTTGAGGCCATTCTGGGTAACTTACCAAAACCTCATCTCAAAATTTTAAAAAGCAAATAAAAAGGCCTGGAGATGTATCTCAGTGTTTCATGGGTTTCAAACCCAGTGGGCAGGGGAGTTCCTGCCCAAAACCTTGGCATTTATAAAAGTGATATAAAGGCTAAGGGTATAACTGAGTGCTAGTTGCCTAGCATAAGTGTAAGAGGTGATAGGTTTGATCCTTAGCACCACAAACTGGGGAGAGAGAAATAAAAAGATTTCACATACTACAAAAGTCTTCCATTTAAAATGTAAATAGCGAAATACAGCTGAAAAGTTTTATCATCAACTTTAAATTAAGACATAACAAACTCTCTTTTACAATCAGTCTCTGTTGCTATCTAACCAAGTTACCAAGACTCAAAGGATAGGAACCTCACAGATAAGAATCTGACCACTTATCATCTTACTTTTACATATGTAAATATTACTCAGGTTTTCATTTACTCTTATGTTTAAAAGTTTCTTGGCTGCCAATTACAGCATGTAATAGCATCAAAGTGGCACAACCCAAAATATCTTGTTGCTGAGAAACTGGAATTCAGCCAAATTTCCCATCACCAAAATTACACATTTTTAGATCCACAATTCTAAATGTGATTCATCATATTTTTGAATGATACATACAGTATCATAATGAAGGTAGCTTAAATGACACCCATACTTGTCAATGGTTTGAATGTCTCATTTTAAATAACTGAGTCTTCTCCAACTTTTGAGCAAGAAGCCTAAAATTTGATAAACCTGTACTACCGAATACTGTCTTCAACAAGTGAAGCACTGGATTCCAAAAATAACTACTTCAACTTTCATTTAGCCTTGGAAAACTGGGAAATCAATAAAACTTTTAGTTTTATTCATCATTAAAAGTCGCCTCAAAATCAGCATTCCTTGTTGTTTTACCGGAAAAAAATTCTGCCTAATTATAGTCTTCTAGGAAGAAAAGCAAACTAAACAAGTATAATGAGTAGTGAAATGGCTAATGTAAAATGTTTAAAGGACTATTCACTCTCAAAATCATAGAGTGAAAAATGAAAAAGTTAAGCATGAACTAGAGAGGAGCAAAATACAACTGAAAAAAGTCTGAATATCAGAAAAATTATGTTCACATCAAAACAAGCAAAAATTTAGACAAAACTGTGCATTTTTTAAAATTTCAATTTTCTTTCTCTACTTTATTTTCATTTATTAATTTTTTTTTTTTTTTTTTTTGAGACAGGGTTTCACTATGTAGATCAGGCTGGCCTTGAACTCACTATATACCCTACACACGCTGGCCTCAAATTCATGGCAATCCTCCTGCTTCAGACTCCCAAGTGCTGAGATTACAGGTGTGTGCCACCACCATGCCAGCTAAATATGCATTTTAAATGTAACACACCCTACAGATTCTGTAGTGTTACATGCTCTACTAGAGAACTCCAAAATTCACAGCTTATTTAGAATAGTGTCTAATGATGTTACTATAACCCTGGCTCCATCAGAGGAAAGAAAAGCACTTCTAAGTGGGAGAGCCAGAATATAACTGGGCTCAATACATTATTTTAATCCTTGCTCCTTAGCTGGAGGATGGGTGGACAGAAAAAGAATTTATATAGAGAGAAAAATAGCTCAACTAAAATATAACAAGTGAAGCACTGGTCTTCAAAAATAAGATGTACTGCATCTGAATGTTAGAATTCCTTCAACAGCAAAGCCATCATAAATGGTCAATGATCCATACAAACTTACTCCAAAATATTTCAGTGACTATCTTAGTACACGTTTTCATTAATTCTAAAACAGACTTAGTTTTTTTCCTAAGCTCAAGATTCTCACTGAAGGTATTTAGCTAAACAAAGAAAAAGGTATCTCACTTCAAAAATAAAGATGCAATAACAACCACTTTAAAACAAATTAGCCCATAAACCTGGAAAGCAGAGAAAATGCCACTTCTAACAATAGGTTCACATGTTGTCAGTCTTCTCTAGAAAGACGTTTAGTTTTAATTCTAATAACATGAACGTATTCAGTTCACCACCTTTAGACCTAAGCGACTCCCAAATCATAAATTTTTAGTCTCTGCCTCTACTACATTAGTTTTCTAACAATCTCATATATGAAAACAAAATTGTGACAGCATTATGAAAGAAACATTAAAGAGAAATTGTCTTAAATGTTAATTCTATCAATCATTTACTGTGCTCATCGTATCAGAAATTTCCAAAGTAGCGACAGTAAGCCCTTAGCACTTAAGAATTTCCCAAGCTACATTGCAACTCAAGTATAAGGTAATTTATGAAATGTACAATAAAAATTATTTAAAGTGTCTAAACCTAATTACTTTGAGAAACTGGAGATTTCTGCATTTTCAATCAAAACATGATTTCTGCCAGCAAAAAGTACTGACCCTGCTTACTAAAGGACTTAAGCAGAGCACAGTGTCGCACACAGGTAATTCCAGCATTCAGTAGGCTGAGGCAGAAGGATAGCCGTGAGTTCGAGGCCAGCCCAGGCTGCATAGTTCGAGGACAACCTTAACTACACAGTGAAATCCTGTCTCAAAAAACAAACAAGAAAGACTTGAACACAGCTGCTACTGAGAAGGATGCTAAATCTGGCAAAAGTCAAAGGCTGGTAAATCTTTCAAATTAACTAAACACCCAAGTCTTGGAAAACCTAGTTTGAGAAATCCTAAGAGCAGTGTAAGGCATATGATGAAGCCAACGCCCTCCATCCTACACCACCACACTAGTACTCCAAACAATAAAACATGTCTTTTATTAGGAGAAACATTTTATTAAGGAAGGGAAGAGATTCAGTTAGGTGCTTAGAATGTTTCCTGCACGCCGCCATCACTCACAATAACGAAAAGTAAACAAATCAAAGCTAGAAACGTAAAGTGGAAGGTCACAATCAGAAGGAGAAAATAAAGGACAAAGAAAACACAAAAATCTGCTTGAGAAAAGAAATTAGACAAACCATTTACTACTTTCCTTCGGATCTCAAGGCAACACACACACTCCAGTCGACACAACGCGCTCCGCCCAGGAGACAGCGAAACTATTCGCGAACAACAAAGCGGAGCGGCGACTGCAGCAGCAGAAGTCCCCGTACGAGTCCAACTGGATTGTCCCACAAACTGCGAGAGGAGTTCGGGGCGCCAGACCGATCCAGCAGTCCGAGGAACTCGGGCGCGGCGGTCCGCCAGGCCCGCCCTGCCCAGCGCGGTGGCCCCCAGCCCGCCGGGGCCCGGCCCTCCCAGTGGCAGTCCTCGCGCGCTGCGCGGACCCGCCGACCTCTTGTGCGCTGCCCGCTCCCCGCGCCCCGCAGCCGCCGCTGCCGGGAGCCCGCCCCGGAGCGGGGAAGCCGCGGGCGGGGCGCGGGCCCAGCGGGGGAAGGGGAGGGGACATGGCGCGGTTACCTGGGCTCAGGCGCTGGCGAAGGGAGTCCGCTCTCCCGCCGCTGCTCGTCCTAGGGCTCGTGGCGCCCGCGGCTTCCTAAGGCGGCCCAGAGAGCTCCTCGGCCCCCGCCCCGAGGCGTCCGAGCCAGGCCGCCCTCCTCCGCCACACAGCTGCCCGCGCGGGCCGGGCCGCCTCGAGCTCCCGGGCCGCCCAGCGGCGGGGGACCTTAGCGCGGGGCGCCCGGCTCGCCTCACCCACTCCTGCCCTGTGGGCGGCCGCGAAAAGAAGAGGAGAATGAGAAGGGCCTCCCGAGGAGAGCGGACTGGCGCGAACGCGGGCTCCGCCGCCCGAAATGCTCCGTTACCGCAGCGGCGACGACGACCAGGGCCGTGTTGTTGCTGCCAACTTGTCGAGAGGACACTGAGCATGCGCGCGCGGAGACCACATCCGGGTAATTTCAGGGTTTGGTCCTCTTCTCCCCCCTCCCCCCGCAGCTCTTCTTTCTCCCGGGTGCCCCCGCCTCTCGCCCCGAGACTGGAGAATCGCTCTGCGCAGGCGCCCGCGGCAGGGCTCGTGTACAAGCTGCTGGAGCCTTGGCCTGTGCTTGACCTAGCGGATTGTGCGGCGTTGCCTCCGGGACAGAGACTATTTCCGGGAGTGGTCTTCAGAGAGAAAGGCGACCTTGTGCAAAAGTTCCCCGATAGCGCGGGAGAACTCCGTGTCCAGTAAGTACTTATGATGAGCGCTCAACCGAACCATTTTTATTTTTGTTCTGGTGTTTTTGAGGACTTGCGTAGACACAAGAGTGTGGACACAGCCAACAACAGATTACAGGTGGTTTCAGTGGCACTTTCTTTCCCTTCCTTCCAGCCCCAAATCACGAACTCCAAAGTGTTTATACTCCAGAAACTCACCGGACAGTCAAAGAATCACATTGAGATACCTTGCCAGATGTCACAAAATGTGAGAGGTTCGTGTTCCCAGAGACGAGCGGAATCTCCAAGTTGGAAGCGACCTTAGAGACCTATATCACACCCCTATTAAGTAGGTTGCATGTTGAGTAGGGAAAAGAATAAGCTCTACTTTTGACTTCTGCTAACTTTATAAGATGCATGGATTTCCTTCTGGCTGAGGCTCTGGGGTGCATCCCCAGCTACCAAAAAAATAATACATAATAGTCATAATCCCAGAAAACATATCAATTATATGATTTTGTTTTCACCAACCAAGAAATACTTCGTGATGGGCCCTCCAAGATTATTACACATTTCTAGGTCATTTCTTAGGTCGCATTACTCAGAAACTTTTTACACTGTGCCTTCATTCATGGTTCTGTCCTTGCCACCCTATCATAGGCTCTTGCCTTTTCTACAAAAACCTCCTGGGCCGGGGAGTTAGCTCAGTGGTTCTGGCGCCTGTCTTACAAGCTCAAGGACCCAGGTTCGATCCCCGGTAAAAAAAAAAAAAAAAACCAAAAAGCTCCTGAAACTGTTGTATTCACACTGGTGTTCCCTTTCCTGTAAGATTAATGAAGACTTAATGAGACTAGTTTTAAGGAAATTCATTTCCAGATCTTCCCTATGATGTTGACTGTTTTCTAAAATTATTCATTTTGAGACGACAGATGACATAGCATCTCCTTACAAAACTGATCTCACATTATATAAAAGAAGGTCAAAATGGTCAGCTGCTTCTCCGGTGACCCAAGATGTCAAAACCTTCCAGGCAATCGAAAGGCACAACTCAAAAATTGATGTCTGTGCCGAGAAAGTAATTGCCTTTATGAGTGTGTATTAAAATCTTCTGCAAATCAAGTAGTTTCCAATTATTTGCTGTCAACAAAATTAAAGAAAGATCTGTCCATTAGCAGATCATTAAAAATGACTTAGTAATAGATAAGTGTGTGATCTGCAGTATTATATACCTCAGGAGTCTTAAGCATCAAGCATCATTACTATCACTAAACTTCTTTGATTCTATCTGTATTCATTATGTATTACTGTATAATAATTGGCCTATAGTCTCTGTAGGATCCAAGAATGGCTTTGCAAGGTACTCTGCAAAGTAATGCTCTACTGGGATGAAGAATCCATTTTGCAGTTTGCAAAGTTGTTGGTAGTACTTAGTCTTTTATTAGCTGTTGCCTATAGGCCCCCTCAATTCTTTGCCATAAGGTCTTCCCCATAAAAAAGCTCACAATATGCAGCTTGCTATAGAGAGAGCCTCGTGAGACACTGGTTATGTTTTTGTTTGCTTGTTTGTTTGTTTGTTCTGAAACAGAGTCTTGCTTTTGTAGTTCAGGCTCACCCTGAACTCACTATGTAGCCCAGGCGTGCCTCGAGCTCACAGCAGTCCTCCTGCCTCTGCCTCCTGAGGGCTGGGATTATAGGCGTGAGCCACCAAACCCATCACTGAGTTGTGTGGTACTGATTGCTGATGGGCATGAGTCACCAGGCCAGTAATTGTGGTATGTGGTTACCAGGGATTGAATTAAGGGCCTTGCTCTTGCAAGGCAGACACCAGAATCACTGAGCTAAATCCCGGTCCTGCTTGTTTGTTTAAGAAATGATATTGCTGCTGCCCACAATGGACCTGAACTTTTGAGTTCAAGTGACTTGTCGCATGTAGCTGGGAGTATGGGTACTGTACATACCACTGTGCCTGGCTTGGCTACAATCTTATGTAACATAGTATACCCTAACTCAAAGTAAATCACAGGTCTCGTCTACTCTCAAGGGGAAGGGACCACATAAGGGCATGAATACCAAGAGGTGGGTATGGTCTGTCCATTTATTTCTGCAAATAACATGCTTTATAAGCTCAGCCTTTTCTGTGAATTTCCCTTCAGGTTTCCGTCACCTTTTTCTTAAGGGAAACCTGACTCTTCCCCTGGAATCCGTCCATCCCGCTGCCTCTGAAATGGTGGCACCTGTGTTTTCAGCCCTAAGCCTCTAAAAGGCCGAAGTAGACAACCTGGAGGTGTAGTAAGTGTCCTGTCCTCAACGACACTGACAGACCGTCTGCCTCCTACTCCCTACAAGCCAGCAACTGCACTCCCACCTGGCACTCCCCTCGTTGCTCTCTTCCCTTTCCTTTTATCACCATCTGCTGTTGTCAGTCACTCCAGGGCCACTTAGGTCCTGATCCCAGAGGGGTTATAACCTTAGGTGATCTTTCCAGTACTGTGGCCTCTCAGTTCCTTGACTTCTCTACCCTAACTCAGCCATGCACTCCCTTGGTCAGAATCCCGGAACCCTTGTCAAACTGCAGCTCCTTGACGGTCACAATTTCAGCCACTTTCCACTGTGATGATCACTCCTATTTCCAGGTCATTGTCTGTCATACTTTAAGTGTAACAACTCTTCAACTTTTGCCTCTGCCTCTTCTCATCTTTGCTCCGTTTGAACTTCTGCCCAATCAAAGTCACTTTTGCACATACTCAAGGTCCCCCTAGTCTCTGAACCCCTTTCCATACTTGCTTGGTGAAACCACAGTCCTGATTCAAGCCGCCTCTCCACCTACTCCACACCAGCATTCATGCTACAGATAAAAACACAGTCACACTGACTAATTTCACACCTTCACATTGACCTTTAGTACTCCACAGCCCTACTTTCCTCCTCCATTCATTCCGGATTTCTTATTTTCTCTGTCTCTAAACTATCCATCCTCACCTCTTTCCTCATTCTCATGAGTACATGTACGAGGCTTCTTATTTGACAGAGGACTTTGAGGCAAAAGGATGAAAACTTGCACAGAATCTAGCCATTGCCTGTGTGCATGCCTAGTACTGCCCTTTGCCTTCCCCTCAGTTACATATTTGAATTTCTGTGCTCTCAGCTAAAACCATTCCTTCCACTCAGTCAGTGGATCCCAGTCCACTCTTGCCTAAAGAAAATCATGATCTTTACATAGCACTGTCTCACCTTCTACAGCATCAGCATCTCCCTCTGTTGACTCATTCCCGTAAGCTTGGAAACACTTGTTATTTCTTCAGTTGTACAAGTTCTTTGACTCATTTCCACTATCAGCTACTACCCATTTCTTTGCTTCTTTTGCAAGAAAATTTCTAAAGCATTTTCTATACTATACTTTGTCCCTAGTTCTCCTACTCTGCAGCAGTATATATACAATATGATGGCATTTATATAAAAGTCAAAAACATGTCAGACACTATTTATATTGAAGACTACACATATGTAGTGTAAAATCAACACATCCAAGATTACACATTATAACAGGTTGGCAGCGGAAGTTGTAGGACTCTTACCCTCTCTTTACTCCACTCCATCACGATTTCCCTGTCTATCAAAATTAGTCCTTCTCAGGTCCTTCTTTTCCATCATACTGCTGTTCCATGGAAGAGGGAGCTTTTTGAAATAACCTAAAAAGAGCAGTTAGTAAGTCAGTAATGGACTTCAAGTTGGCTAAATCCAGTGATCTAGTCCAGTGACGGTGAACTTTTTAGAGCTTTCAACGACTCATGCAGCCCACAGTGGCTCACAGCTTCACCACCACTGATCCAGTCTCTCTTCTCATCTTGACTGACTTGTCTACAACAACTGACACAACTAATCACTTGATTTGCTTTACCCACCCCTGGTTTTCCTTCCTTTATCCCTGGTCCCTCCTTCCTTGTCTTTGCTAGTTGCATCTCTATTTCTCAATCCTTGCAGTGAGTGACCCAAGTATTTGTATCTGTATTCATTTCTTTAATGATCTCATCTGGTCTCCTTTCCATACCCCATCTAAGATACATGATATCTCATCTCACTTCAATACCGTCTAAGATATATGATATCATCATATACGATGACAACTTCCAAATTTATATCTCCAACTCAGACCTTCTACCTGAACTCCACATTCTGACATCCATTTGTGTACAGTACATCTGAAACCTAATGTGTCACGAACTAAATGATTCAGACCTAACTCACTAGCTTTCCGATCTCACTCAGTTCAGGAAACTTGCACCAAAAGCCTTGAGTCGAGCGAGGAATTCTTTTCTTCTCTTACCCTCTGTCTTTTGTTTCAAGTTAGAGCACTGCTCACCAGCTCCCTGCTATCCGCTTGATGAGCTATCATCATCTTATCTTGGCTCAGTCTTTTCAGAGCTGTCCTGTTCATGCCAGCTACAGCAGGGATGGCGAATTTTCAGGGCTTTTGGTGATAGCAAACAGCCCACTGCAGCACGTTCACCATAACTTAGCCATCACCGAGCTACAGTGACCCTCTGAAAGCCTAAGTCATCTCCATGTTGAATGTTCCTTGCTTCGTTCAGACTGAGTCTACTTCCTTCAAACACCTATAGGTTTCTACAAGACTGAAATCACCACCTCTCCACCAGTTGTCCCCTCCCTAATCTCCTCTACAATTTGCATCCTGTCACCGTGCTCTACCCTCCCTCACCTTCTTGCCTAACCCTAGAAGATGTCAGCCCTTTCCCCAGGTTAGAACCCATGCATGGTTGTTGGCACTGCCTGGCACACATTTCCCCCAGAGCCCCTCATTGCTAACTCCTCACCTCCTTTAAAAAGTCACCATCTCCATGAGGCCCAAAACAAACACCTACCTTTCTTTTTGTGTGTGATCACTGAAGGTAATTATACATTATTTATTATCAGATTATCAGAATCATTATTTTGCTGGCAATGATAATAGCATTTTTGTTATATTCCTTATAGTTAAGTTCTTGCAGTTTCTGAGGAATCCAAATGGAATATATATTACATGGAAACTTCCATTCCTCCGTACTCCTCTTCTGTGGAAGAGAAAGCTTTTGGAAAGAACCTAAAAAGAGCAGTGAAGGGGACCACATTCACAACATGGTGGGGAGCACGCAGATAACAAGTCTACCTTCAAGGTTTCAGTCAGGACCCACCAAGTCCCACTGACTGCCCAACACCCACTCACTTTCCTTTTCTTCTTGAGACTAGGAAGTAATCTAAAGAGACCTGTGATGTCTTCATTATCCAAACATATTCCTGTTTCAGGAAAGAGGATGCCTAGGATCAACTTACTGAAGGGTCAGATTAATTATTAAAATAAATATAGTACTTACATTGAGAATACAGTTAATAGCTTTCTTCATATTCTTACATCTTAAGAAGAACCATAGAGCTTTCATTCATGTTTCAAGGAGTTGAATTGTTAAAAAAAAAAAAAAAAGAGCTTTTCTCCATTTCAGAGAGTTATACTGAATTAGTCCTCAACACCAAACTGGAAGTTTATTCATTACTTCAAAATACTCATTGGTCTGGCATCAGTGATGGTAGCTAAATAAATGAACATTCAATGTAATACCTGCTGGCACCTCTGGCGTCACTTGGAAATCCTTTGTCGGTGTTCATGTGTGTCACTCACAAGACTGATGGACACGCTTGTTCACTTGGACCCTGTTCTGCTGCCAGTCACCTGGTCATTCTCTAGAAGCTGCTGGACTGGGTCTTGACGGGCTGTGGGCTTGCCTCTCTGTCAGCCCCATACAAAGGCTGTCCACATCCCAGAGAGTTTGTAGGATCCCTAACCCAGAACTGCCAGCTGTAACACTTCAGGGTGAATCCTGTACCAAAGCCACAACCGTTCTGCACTCTGACTCTGTACTGCAAATCCCCATAGGCTCTGCTCTTTGCCCCACCACATAATCTCACTTATTGCCTGTCACCCCTCCGTACTAGAATGTTAGCTGCCGGAGGGCAAGGATTTTATCTGTACCGTTTACTATTGTATTCCACATGTCTAGAATACATTTGAATGGACAGGGCGGGGGATTTAGCTCAGTGGTGCCACACCTGCCTAGTAAACATAAGATCCTGAGTTGATTTCTGGTAACAACCCCCCACCCACCAAAAGTGAACAGATGAAGTATTCATGCTTCTATCTATAACATGAAAATTAGGAATCAAATTGATTCTGAATACTATTTCATTCCAGAAAAAAAATGTTCTGTGCATTAATTTTAACAGTGTATAAAATGTATAGTATTGTGTATTATTAGATCCATTAAGTATTAACATATTATTAATACAATCAAGATGTGTTTTATTTTAGTTTTAATTTTGCATTACTGGGGGATTGAACCCAAGACTTTCACACTGAGCTCCATCCTCAGACCTTTTTATTTTTTATTTGAGACAGGGTCTCACTAAATCATTCCGCATGATGTGCTCAAACCTGAAACCTCATGCCTCATCCTCCCATCATGTGTCACCATGCCTAGCTGAGACTCAGCTTTTTTTTAATTTGTAGAGAAACATGATAGATTGATCAATAAAACAAAATGTCTCCAGCCTAAAATATACTAAAATGATCTGGAAAAAATGTAATGGAAATACAAGAAAGGGATAAATAAATGATATAAAATGTTATTTAAAGAAAAGCTTTTTCATGTGATTTTTTTTTTAAACGGATGATAGGTACATTAGGATATTTAGGTTCCCTTAGATACACTTAAAGAATGATGTCACAGTCATCTTTTAAAATGTCAATACTTAGGGCAAATAACAAAGCTTATCATTATTTAAACTTAACAGTGAAGCAGTTTAGTAACACCTTCAAAAGCATAAGAAAAAATACAGCTTTTCCAGTTTTTTTTTTAAGAGGTAAACAAGCGAGAAATTGTAAAAACCATGATCATAAAGCATTCCAAGGGAGCCAAGTTATCACCTTTGCTGGCGTCTCCTGGTAAAATATCTTGAATTTGCACATCGTGCTCTCTGACCCAGGTAGAAAGAGGCTTAAAAGCTTTTTCATCTTGATTTGTTGTTTTTTTGAGGCAAGATTGTTTTTTGGCTTTCTGAGCCAGGGCCTCACCAAGTGGTTCAGGCTTGCCTAGAGGTGAAAATCCTCCTGCCTCAGCCTCCTCCTGAGTGCTGGGATTACAGATCTGGCTTCCTTTCTTTAGTAGCTCTACCTCCTAAAATTAGGAACTTTCCTTATACAGGAGGAGGGTAGGGCTTGAACCTCTTCATTCTAAAAGTAGGTGCAGAGCTGCTGCCTCCAACACTGCCCACCTGCAAATGTCTGTAATGAACTGCATCATGGAAACAATCTAACATTGGCAGCTTCCAACATAGTTAGCATCGTATTTTAGTGTTAACCAAACAAACCTATCTAAAAGTAATCCAATTGCTTCTGAAAAGAAAATCACTTAACATTGATCAACCTAAACACTACCAATGTTTCCCGTCTTTCTAAAGGTAACATAGTAAACTCTGTCATATCCTTGGACTTAGGTGGGAAGTTACCGTTGAAATTGATTTTGGTGTGCGTTGGACTGTCAAGCCACTTGTCCTTTTAGCTTTAGAGGAGGCCAGAAACCTGATGGGGAAGAGAAAACAGGGGGGAGTTGAGGTTCCATCTTTATTTTTATTTCTCTTGAAAAACCTGTCCTGGCTGCTGTCCACACTTGGCTGAACACAGCCCACAGGAGCTGCTACGGACAGAAGCCTGATGTGGAGGACAAAGGCAGAGGAAGGAGTTCAGAGGGAACTCTGCGTACGCTGACAACCATCCTCAGTCTTCAGAGGCTGGGAGGCCGCCTAGCGGGAGGGTCGGGCAGCCCTGCCCCTCCATGGGCAGCACACTCCTCATTCAAGCAGTAAAGTTTTCCTTCGGCGTGCTAGCGCGGGCTCCAGAGAGGAATCCAGCACAGCACATATCCTGAGGAGCTCTCGGTCTAAAGCAGGAAGAGTGCAGTCCTAAGAGCCAATTTGGAACGGTGGAGGGGGAATCCTGAGAGAAAAATGACAGAATCCCACCCAAGGGAGTTCAAAAATCTTCCAAAAAAGTGGATTTCAGAAAGAGGAAGTAGGAAAGTGTGGAGTGAGGGCTAGGGAGATAGCTCGGTTGTAGAACACTTGCCTAGCATGCCTGAGACCTTGGTTGTTAGGAGATGGAGTCGGAAAGGCAGATGGAGAGGTGGGATGGAGGGAATTTTTCACTGCATAATTTCTTTTTTAAACCATGTAAATATATTACCTTTTCAGGAAAATGGAAACTTGATTCAGTCACTTGAAATTCCAAGTGACTGAAACAGAATTCCTCTCTTTCGAGACTCGGTGTGACTCCACACAAATGAATGAACAAACGAAAGAAGGAACATTTGTTAGAGTTGGGGCCCTTCTTCCTACTCCAAATGGGCTGTGAGTTTCCTGATGATAGAAGTTCTCTTTCCCCAGGTTTTCTGAAGAAAACACCAGACTCACACACCACAAGTGTCAGAAAATATTTATTGGGTGAATTGCATAGAGGAGAGAGACTGAGATAAGCCTGGAAGATAGATGAGGGGCTAGACCATGAACGCCGACGTGCTCATTGATGTAATACACTCTACTGGGGGCCATGGATGTTGGGCATTAGTTTTACTTTTATTGAAATATAGTTTACATGTCAGAACCTCTCTTTTCAGCTGGATGTGGGGGCCCACACATGTAATCCCAGCACCCCAGGAGCCTGAGGCAGAAGGACTACAGTTTGGAGCCCAGCCTGGGCAACTGACTGACACTGTCTCAAAATAAAAAGAGAGGAGGAGGGAGATCAGGGTTAAGGCTCTGGGCTCCATCCCCACTGCCACCCATACCACCACCCCACAACAAAAACAAACCAACCACTTTTCAGTAGACAGTTTGATGTGTTTCAGTCAACATCTAGACAACAGCATCCAACCACCACCACAGTCGAGTTCAAGAACTCTGGCCTTCCAAAATGTCAGGGACCCCTTAGAGTTCGTGCTCACCCCAGCCCTTGGGCCCTGCTTCCTATGACTAAGATTTGGGTTCTTCTTGAATTCCCCATAAATGGAATCATATGGAATTCAGGCTTTTTATATTTGTATTCTTTCACTCAGCACATTGTTCTGAGATACAAAGTGTTACTGTGTTTATCCGTACGTGGGTTTTTATCATCCAGTCCTACAGTACAGGAGCTCTTCTTGGGGGGTGATAGAAATACTTTGGAATGAGGTCATGCTGAATACACTAAAAGACCCTGAGTTGTGTTCTTGAGTTGGTGAATTCTATGTTAAATATGTTTTATCTTTTAAATCATTACATTCTAGCCAGGCCTGGTGGTACATGCCTGTAATCCCCACTATTTATGAGGCTAAGGCAAGAAGATCACAAATTCTCAGCCAGGTTGGGCAAGTTAGCAAGACACTGTCTCAGAATGAAAAATAGAAACAGTTAGGGGTATAGTGCAGTGGTAGAATTCCCCTCAGCTGAATTCTCAATGCTGTCAAATAATTACGTTTTAGTAAGCATTGCAAATACGGTTACTAAGCAGATAGTCTTTGGAGACAAAGACTGGTACAGTCAGCACTTCAGGCCCCACTTAGTGTAAAAACTTGGATAAAAGGTTTTGAGTCTCAGTTTCTTCCTCCAGGAAATGTTAGTAAAAATAGTGCAACTCTCAGTGTGCAGACTGAATCAGGGAATGCACATAAAGCCCACTGTGTCAAGGACCACACCAGTGCTGGCTGCTCATTAATCTGCCTAGACTTGTCATATGTCACGCCCGCTGCAGGTATTACTTAATTCAGCACAAAGCAGGAGCTAGTCTCAATCAACAGGTGGTAAAACCCAACCAGTAAGGGGTTAAAAGTAACTTCCTGCCTAGCATATGTAAGTGCAACAAATAAATAAGTAAAGACAAAGATTGAGGAACTGTTCCAGATTAAAGGACACCAAATAGACAAGGCAGTTAAATACCATGCCTGATCTAGCACTGGGTCTGGGAGAGGGTTTTTTGTTTTTGTTTTTGTTTTTCTGTGTAGTGTATTATTGGAATAATTGACAAAATTGAAAAATGTACCATCGATGAAATAATCATGCAGTAAGGAATTAATGTTAGGGTTTGTGTTTTGCTTTGTTTTACTGGGTTTCTTTAAATTTTTGTTTTGTTTCTGTTTTTGAGACGGGTCTCACTATGTTGCCTTTGAACTCCTAATTCCCCTGCCTTGGTCTGCAGAGTTGCTGGAACTGTGGGTGAACACTACCATACCCAGTGCAGAGGATTTTTGTACAGAGAACACAGTACTGGGGATTGAATCCAGGGCCTTCACACTGAGCTATATCCCTGGCTGTTTTTTTGTGGTTGTTGTTGTTTATTTGTTTGTTTTTAGTTTTTGAGACATGGTATTACTAAATTACTAAGTTGCCTAGGCTGAGCCCAAACTTGCACTCCTCCTACATGATCCCCACAGAGTGCTGGGATTACAAGTGTGTACCAGCCTGCTCAGTTCTTGCTCTAAATTTCTTGCTTTTGATCACTGTAGCGTGCAGGACAAGGACTGGGGTGGGGCAGAAGTGAAGGAAGCCTTCCTGAGAGGCCTGGTTTGCCTTCCTCTGGCACTGGACTGGTGTTGTGACTGGCTAGGAGAACGTCCTGATAGGAAGTGCACACTGAGATGGTAAGGGTAAGGGCATGCCGGTGCATAAAACTTAACACTCAGCTAGTTGGGAAATAATAATATGGAAATAGAGAGAGAATATTAAAGGATAGAGAACTAGTGAATCTGGGTAATCTGTGTAGGGACATTCTTTGTATGATCCTTGCACATTGCCTTTAAATTTGAATTGGATTTAAACCTTGAAGTCACTTGTTCACAGGATGAATCCTTTAGCAGCACGGCTGAACTGGGGGGTGCTGGAGCCTGAGCCCAGGGTTCCCCAGTGCCAAGCACATGCTCCACCACTTAGCTGCATCGCCTGCCACCTGGGATTTGAACCCCCTGCAGCTCCAGCCTCTTTCACAGTGTGCGGTACGGTGCTACACTGCATCCAAACAGCCAAAGCCTGAAGACAGAGCCTCAGGTGCCTCGGAGCATGGTTGTTCCTTCTTCAGCTTCACCAAATGCACACACCTCACAGGGATCCTGTTATGATTCAGATCTGATGCAGCGGATGTGCTGAAGGGTCTGCACTCCTGACAGGCTGCTACAGGTGCTTCTAGTTCATCAGCCAGAAGTCAGAGGCATAGCCGGAGACTCTTGGGCCCAGGTCTGTAGGGCTTAAAATACAAAATTTACAGGCCGGGGTGTTAGCTCAGTGGTTCCGGTGCCTGTCTTGCAAGCGCAAGGACCCGGGTTTGATACCCGGTAACCACATACCCTACTGGGCGTGGAGACTCACCCCAGCAGCAACCAGTACCACATACCACAGTGCCGGGCGTGGTGGCTCACACCTGTGATCCCAGCACTCAGGAGGCAGAGGCAGGAGGATTGCTGTGATGTGAGTTGGAGGCTGAGCTCAGGGCCAGCCTGAACCACAAAGCAAGACCCTGTCTCAAAAAAAAAAAAAAACAAATTTACTAGACAAGGGAATGGAAAGAAACACTGAATTATCTAGGGGACAGTACACAGTACGTATTTGAAATGCTTTACAAGCTGGCTGTGGTGGCACACACCTGTAACTGGCTGAAGCAGGAGAACCACAAGTTTGAGCCCAGTCTGGAACACTTAGTGAGACCCTGTCTCAAAATAAAAAATTTAAAGAGGGCCAGGACATCGCTCCATGTTAAGGCCTTGTCCTCAATCCTCAGCACTACACTAAACAAATAGGCTAATGAAATGCTTCTTGATAAATTAAGCTTTTTTTTTTTTAACTTGTCAAATATCCTTTCATTCAGCAGGCATGCCAGGTGAGCCAGCTAGGTACTATGTTTAGAACTCAGAACTGGATAGTGATAAAAATTAGTTGAAATGGACAGAATTTAACCAATCTTTCTCTTCCCCCAGCAGACTCCAAAGCAGCATTCAGTCTAGGCAGTTTTTAGTCCAGCGGGTGAACTCAGCATCTAACAGTTCGGCTCAGTGTCACAGGCACAAGAGAACATTGCAGGCACGGAGTGCCGGGAATGACAAGTGCATCAACAGCACACACTCAAAAAAGTTAGCAGCTGTGCTGCTGGCATCATTTTCGCGATAAAACACTCTTCTGATGAATATTTGTGTTGCATTTTTTTTAGCTTTCAACTTTGAGGGGGAAACTATCCCAAGCTAAACAATGCCAACTCATTTCCATATTTTATACAACATGAGAGACAACTTGGAGGAATATAATGAACTTTACCCAGGTCCAAAATCACAGCAGCTGTTTTCTTTGAGAGATTCAGGGGTAATCCAGCAGCACGGTTCTGTGGTAAAAATGAGCCCAGCAGACAGGTCCTGAGAAGAGCGAGAGGCTGAGAACACCCGAGCACACAGGAAGAGCTGTGTGTGGGGAGGAGCACCTGAGGACGGGTCCCAGACCGCCTACGTGAGGGGCAGTTCTCACCTCCCAGAGGCTCCTGGAACAAGGCTGCTGAGGTTTCTCTGTCTCTTTCCCCCCTGCAGCTGTCCTCCTGTGCTTCTGCCTCTTTCTTGGCTGACTTTCATTTCCCTGGCATTTCTGACCTGCTTCACATTGTCGATGCTGGTGAGCTGACCCCACACTTCCTTTCCTCTGTGCTGGCTTTGTCAGCAAAGAAGCACACAGGGCCAATAAAACTTCTGAGGCTGGGCACCTGGGCTTTCCAGTGACTCCGTTTTTGTTTGTTTATTTGTTGTTTTGTTTTTGTTTTTGAGACAGAGTCTCTCTGTGTAAGTCAGGTTGGCCATGAACTCATTATGTAGCCTGGGCTAGTATCAAACACACAGCAATCCTCCTGCCTTGGCCTCCTGAGTTCTGGGATTTAAAGTGTGCACCACCTCACTTGGCTCTCTTTAATCAGGAAAGAAAAAAGTACCTGCGATCCCTAGCCCTCAGACCTACCCCAAGACCACTAATTCCATCTACTTCCCTTTCTCCTCCTTTTCAGAGAGACTGGTTCCTAGATCACCTTGAAGTAGGCTCAACACTAATGCTACTACTATTTAGGAAAGATATGGTGAGCAAAAGCCCCTCAGGCCTGACCTGCCTTGCCCAGCACACAGCCTTGCAGTGTGATTGAAAAAATATGGTGAATATTTTAAAATTTAAAAAAATATATTAACAGTGGGGCTGGGGATTTAGCTCAGTGGTTCTGGCACCTGTCTTCCAAGTGCAAGGACCTGGATTCAATACCCAGAAACCACACACCACAGTGCTGGGCATGGTGGCTCATGCCTATAATCCCAGCACTCCAGAGGCAGAGGCAGGAGGATTGCTGTGAGTTCAAGGCTGAGTTTAGGGCCACCTTGAACTACAAAGGTGAGACCCTGTCTAAAAAAAAAAAAAATATATATATATATATATATATATATATATATGTATGTGTGTATTTTACAATATATATCACAAACACAATTATAATATATATTATAATTGTATTTGTAATATACATTGCCATTGCCATTAATCTTCTTCAGAATACTCTTTCTCACATAGAACACACTTAAGTGATCACTCTGGTCACTTTCTGAAGAGGAAGTCCTTTTTTCGGTGTCATTAGTTGTGCTGTCATGGCTGCCTTGATATCTTGGACTGACACAAAATATTTATCTTTCATGGTCATTTTGACCACGGGGAGAAGCCTGAAGTCACACGGTGCTAGATAGCATGAAGGAAGACACCACCTGTTTTTACAAGCCTGCCTTTCGGTTGGATGGTGCTCAGCAGTAACATTCACTGCATTTTTAAAAATCATACTTCCTAAAGACAGTAATGGAAGAACACTTCCATAACTTCTTCAGAATGTGGTAAGAATGATGGATTGAGTCTTGGAAATTAGAGGGTTAATGGCAATACCTGTATGTCTTTTACCATCATAACTTTTTATTTAAACATTCAATGTATATATTCATCCCACCTCATAATTAGGTTAGCCAGTGAGTGGTAAACTTGGTCTGAACTTGCCCAAGGCTACACAGTTAGCTAGAATTCAGGTCCAGTCTCTGGCCATAAGCATAATTTACAAAAGCTCCTTGGAAAATATTCATGTTGAAAGGTTTGACACAAAGGTCTAGGAGTCCTGGACATGTGAGTCCTGACACTACAGCCTGTTCTATATCCTCACTCCTCCTAAGGGGAAAATCCAGCCTGGATTCTTCAGCCAAAGCCACCCCAGAGTGGACACAGGCCCACGCCTGGAGGAAAGGGGGGTTTTCCTTCCCTCCTCTCGCTGCCCAGTCTGACTCTCCCACAAGACGCCCTCTCCTCCTGAGGACTTCACTCTGCTGATCTCTGAACAACCACAAGCCACTCCTCAGGCACTTGATTTTGTACAGTCTTGTGTTTTTAATATTCTTCTTTGCTATAGTTCAGTAGCATAGTGACAATCATTACAGATGAGCTTTGAAGTCAAGGAGAGAAAACATTCAAATCTTAACTCTGCTGAGAGGTATGACACATACCTGTGGTCCACACACGCCTAGAAGCTGAGACAGGAGGATCACGTTCAAGTCCAGCGTGAGCAGCTTAGTGACATAGCAAGACTTGTCTCAAACTAAAAATTAAAAAGGGCTTGGGATGTAGATGAGCATAAAGGCCTCAGTTTTGATCCCTAATACTCTAAAAGAAAAAGTAATAACTAACCAGTCAATCTTATCAGTGTATGCTTCTGGGCAAATTACTGAGATTATCTGAACTTCAGATACTTCCTCTGCATAAGTAGGTTCCTAACACTTGTCTAATTTTTCCCCTCAGAGTTGTTTTAGGAGGTCCCTAAGAGATAAATGAAAATTCTTAACCAACAAAAATTTATTGAGTGTCTACCATTCGCTAAGGGCTGCCTTAGCCAGGAAAACAGTGTTATATAAGGTAAATTCCTTGCCATTTAAAGAGCTTACATTCTAGTGGGCAACATGTATGGTAAACATAACCAAAATGAAAACTGTAACTAAATTATCCATATTGGATATAAATAGATATGGATATTATAAATATCTGATTTAATTAAATTGGATAATTTGATCAAATAGTGGACAATAGAATTAAATTGTCATTGTTATTTTTTAAAGGCCATTGAAGGTGATTAGACCTGGAGAAGGAATAAGATACTATTTTAAACGGCAGGCAGAGGAGGCTCTCTGAGGAGGTGACGTTTGGGCAGGGACCTGGATGATGTGAAGGAGTGAGATTTGCACTAATCTGGGAAAAGCAGATGTAAAGATCCTGAAGCAGAAACAGTCTCAGCACATTCACACAAGTAGGGCAGGACCAGGACAAAGGGGCAGGAAGAAGAGGTAGGACCAGAGAGAGAGCAGGTGCTAAGTGCATCTTCAATGATGACTGTCCTTGAAGGGCTCCTATTTTTCTACCAAGGCCGCATGTTCTCTTTTTGTTTGTTTTGAATTTTTAAGAGAAGATCCTGTGTCGCCCAGGCTGGCTTCAGACTTCTGAGTTCACCCTTCCAGGTAGCTGAGATGGCACATGTAAACCATCTCGTGCAGATTCTTTGAGGGCATTCATGCACTGAACAAATATTTACTGAGTGCCTACCAGGTGCCAGGCACCACACTACCAGATAAGGACAGAATAACGAAGAAGGCAAACACGGGAAAGGAAAAATGAAAATAAGAAAACGAGCTGTATGGTGAGACGTGATCTGAGATTGCTCAGGCCACCTGTTGTAACCTTAGGAGCTGCCTTGGACTTTGGCACCGTGACACTTGCCGTTCCACGTACAGCACTGCCTAGAAAAGTGCCCAGTGAGTCATCAGGGGAAATACAATCCAAAAGAACTCCAGGACTCTGATTTTAGTGGCATTCAGAATAGACCTTAAGGTGGAAAACATTACAAGAGGCACAGAAAACTTCATGGGTAGTGGAGGGTGAGAAGCTATACAGGCCTAGGAATACAGCTCTGTGGTAGAGTGATTGCCTGCTACACGCAAGGCCCTGGGTTCAATCTCTGGTACTGAAAAAAGAGGGAGAACAAACCAAAATCCTTTGATTTAATAAATCCTGAAACCCTCAATAAATTAAAAGACCTTCAAAAATGAGAATCAAGTCATGTCATATTCTGATGCAAACTCTTAATGTTGAATGTGATGATGTATATTCATAATGTACCAATAAAGATTAAAAAAAAAACAAATCCTGTTGAGTTAGCCTGCCTTCACCTGCCCCTTTAGCATGACTGAGGCTCCAGCTCCTGCCTCAAAGACCATCCACATCCAAGCTTTACATGTTTTACACATGTTTTACACTAGTAAGACATAGTGCGGCTGTTCACTCCACAAACACCCAGTCCAGGAAGCTGGCAAATCAAGGGGCACAAGAAGCTCATCCTTTCTGTGCACTGGCACTTTCTTGCACAATGTGAGGACTCTCCTGTTTCCTAACATGGACATCATTCCATGGGCCAACTCCCATGGTAGATTCCCCTGCCTCAGCCCCAAGCATTTGCTGCTGTGCTGTCCAGTAGAGATGGCGCCACCAGTATTAGCTTGCCAATTTATCTCTACATTTATTTTTCTGTTCATAGCTAAGAGATGTTTTAGCTGTTTTCTCTGAAGCCCATGCTTTTATCAAAATTAAATGTTGTTTGTATGTCCCTGATGCCAGGGTTAACATATCTAGTCTTATGTCACACATGAGAACCCAAATTAATACCTCTTCTGAGCCTGTCCTTTCTAGAGATCATATTCTGGCCCACTGATTGGGCTCCTGGGCTCTTTGTAGGAAAAACTGCTATTTTCATTTGGATAGCTAATCTTTGTGTATTTACTCATGTGCCCCTTCTGTTTCTCTGCATTGTTTATGAACGGCCTCCTGGCATAACTCTCACACAGTGCTAAACCCCTCACAGCTCACCACAGGAGTAGGAGCTGAGTGAGAAAGTTAGAGTCAGTTCTGAGGACAGAATATAGCAATTTGGTTAGACTTGACTTCAGCCATCTTGAATGACAACTGCAACAGCTGCTCTGCAGAAACTGATCTGCTTTCCCCAGATTCCTAACATACGGTAGACCTTCATTATAAAATGTGGTGCCATCGTGTGCCTGACATCTTTAGTATAAATGAGATAAACCCAGTACCCTCATTCTAGATCGGATGTACTTCTATCCTGACTTCTCCTCTGACCAAAGTCCTGTGGTCTCACTGGGACCACACTTGTGTCAGGAAGACCTAACTGAGCTGCATTCTGCACAGTCCTGGATGTGTCTGGCCTTCTTTTGATCTCATGGCACCTTATAGTTGGTTCTTATGTGGAAATGTTCTTTAAAAGACAACAAAATCAGAGGAGAACATGGTAAGATGGTGGAAGCAGAGACTGGTGTGGCACACTTTGAATAGAAAGGAAGGGACCACAAACCACAGAATACAGGAAGCCACGAGGGGTTGAACAAGACAAAGAAATGGATTCTTCTCTAGAGAAGAAACTAGCCCTATCCACTTTTTTTTTTTTGAGACAGGGTCTCGCTTTTGTAGTTCAGGCTGGCCCTGAGCTCAGCCTCCAACTCACATCACAGCAATCCTCCTGCCTCTGCCTCCTGAGTGCTGGGATCACTGGCGTGAGCCACCACGCCCGGCACTGTGGTATGTGGTACTGGTTGCTGCTGGGGTGAGTCTCCGCGCCCAGTATGGTATGTGGTTACTAGGGATCAAACCTGGATCCTTGCACTTGCAAGACAGATGCTGGAACCACTGAGCTAACTCTCCGACACCCTGTCCACTACTTTAGCCCTTTGAAACTACTTTGGATTCCGGTCTCCAGAATGATAAGATAATGAATTGATGCTGCTTTAAACTGCTAAGTTCATAGTAATTTATGACAGTGGCAACAGGAAATGAATACACAGGCCATAGCTTATTATATGTACAAATTCTCAGCCCTCCCCCCTATAAATTCTGATTCTCTAGGTCTGAGTTGAGAGTTCGGGAGTATTATTTTTCCTCCCAGCCAAATAGCTCATCTCTACTTTTCTTTCCTTCCTTTTCTTTCCTTTTATTCTATTTTATTTTTTTTATTTATTATTATTGTTATTATTATTGTTGTTGTTATTATTATTACTATTATTATTATCATTATTATTATTATTATTATGTTTGCACCCATGATTGAACTCGGGACCTTGTGCTCTCAAGGCAGGTGCTAGAACCGATGCACTAAATCCCTGGCCCCACCAAGTGTAGACAATATGATCAAGGGCTGGCCAAGCATGACACTTCATTGCCCTAGAGCTTGAGCCTGATCCACAGGTGAACGTATGGCCCACACTGGCCCTCACAGTCCTTTGCTATGGAAGCCAGGACAAGTTTACTGTTTGTGCTGGAATCTGGGTGAAAATTCAAAGATGCCACAGTAAGAGAGAGCATCGACTTACTGCAGCTGGCAGTGGGCTCTTCTGACTAGATAATGGAAGCATAGAGACAGAAGGAAAGAAGATAATAACCAGAAGGAAGCAGAGTTGCATGTTAGAAGCAGAAAGAAAACCCTACTCCTTTGAATCCCTGGATCCAGTTATATCTGATGCTGCTGCCATCATTTTTCTTTTGAGCTGTGAGATGATAATGAATCCCATTACAGCACTGTTCATCTTCATTGAACTGGTCTTCAGTCCCTTGCAATAGTCTTTTAACTGTCATATTGGGGTGCTATCTGCAAGAGCTGCCTGAAACCTTTACATAGTCTCCTTAACCATTCTTATGTCCAATATCAACATTTCCATATTTTTAATGTAATTTTACCCTAGTCAGATCATAATTTAAATACAAAGTAGCTAGAGACTGAATCATTCTGAGTTTATCATTTGCACTAACTCCTTTAGAATAAACATTTCCATATGTAAACCACTTCCTGTCTCAGCCACACAGCCAGTCCCAGCAGCTGTATGTTCAGGCTGATTCTCTTTTGATCCCAGCTCCCTCCCATCTGCTAAATGACAAGAAATTCTCAACTGATGGCTCTTTTCCAATTAAAGCAAATGCTACAAAGCCTATATGATTGCTTTTGTTTGAAATGTCTACAAAATATCTCCTGCTTTACGTTATGTAGTGTTTTATAGGCATCTTTAGCTAGAAATGAACCATGAAGAGGTTGAGTATTAACAAAATGATTCTCCCTCATTATGCAGTTATTTCAACAATCATTTTTTTAAGACAAGCTCTCACGAGGCTGGGGATTTAGCTCAGTGGTTCCAGTGCCTGTCTTGCAAGCGCAAGGACCTGGGTTCGATCCCCGGTAACAACATACAATACTGGGCATGGAGACTTAAACCCCGCAGCAATCAGTACCACATACTACAGTGCTGGGCGTGGTGGCTCACGCCTGTAATCCCAGCACTCAGGAGGCAGAGGCAGGAGGATTGCTGTGATGTGAGTTTGAGGCTGAGCTCAGGGCCAGCCTGAACTACAAAGCGAGACCTTATCTCAAAAACAAACAAAAAAAAAGACAAGGTCTCACTATGTATTCTGGGTTTGAACTCACTATGTAGCTTCAGCTGGTCTTGAACTCACAGCATTCCTTCTGTCTCTTCCTCCCCAGGGCTAGCATTACAGTCATGCACCACCATGCTTGGCCTAAATAATGATTTTTGCTTGCCTTAAAATTTCAAAGTTTCTCAGCTCTACAAGATACAATTGTATGCTATTTAAAACATTTTCCTGGTGTAAATTCCCACTGCAGGGGATGAGCCTATAGCATTTACCAGATAAGATTAGCTATTGACTTTGCTAAAGTCTCCTAACAAGCTATTACTGGCAAGTACTACCAAGAGCTGTAAAACGTAGTGGAAAAAAATAAGAATTCCCATAACTTACTTATGTCAGTAAAGTGTATAAAGCACTTGGCTAGCAATCAGGAAACCTGAATATATTCTTGGCTGTACCATTTATTAACATTTAGTAAATTTAGGTCAGTTAACACACTTAGTTACAATTTCTTTATCTGTAAAATATAACTCATGTGACTCCCCTGTGTTTTTAATTAGATGGTCATAAGAGTTAAAGTATACAAATTTATGGCATTGTAAAAATTATGATACCCTCGTACTGGACATCTTCATTCAACCCTGGACATGTGAAAGTGTGATGTTCCCATTTACCAACATTGAAGAAGTGAACTGTAGCCGGGTAGAGTAAAATGCATACCTGTAATCCCAGCAGTGGGAGGCGCAGATAGGAGGATTGCATGTTTGAGGCAAAGAAGGATCCGCTTAAAAAGAAAAGAAAAAAATGAAAACAGAACAAAACAAAAAGTGACAGGAAACAAATTGCTTTTCACAAACCAATTTCTTTAATATCGTTACGAATGAGGAATTCTGCAAACCCATGGATAAAGTAGGCCTCAAATTTGGAGCATCATTTAAATACTACCATATGCAAGTGAATGAAAATTCAAAGTATGGATACACAGAATAGTCTAAATAGATGCTACAGATCTCTACAAAACATGCCTAAAATTGGACTTCAGCAGATGAGTCCAAACTCTGAATTATAGCTTTCAAACAAAACAAAAAAACTAATGGATATGGACTAGAGATCTCTAAAACCTTCTCCACCTCCACAACTGTTTTTACTTAGTACTAAATGTAGAGCAGATGGAGAAATCAGCAAGCAAGACAATGCCTACATCTGCTAATAAATTAATAGCGCTGAGCTAAGCAAAGAGAAAAATTTTATGTGGTCTGTACATGTTAGCTGAGCTCCAAATAATGTATGAGTTTCTGTCTTTGAGGACTTTATAATTTATATAAGTTAGACATAGTGGTAACTGACACTTATTGAGGATTTTCTATGTGTTTGTTAATTTTTTAAATGCTTTAAATAATATATCGACTTACTTCTCAGCACCCTGTAAAAAAGGTAGTTTTATATTATCTAGTTTATAGAGAAGAACATTAAGTCTCACAGAGGTGAACTTTGCCCAATGTTCACATAGTTAGTAACAGGGTTGGGACTCCATAGCCCATACTTCTGATCACAATGCTAAACTGCTGCCCTAGAAAGACATGGATAGGAAATAATAAAACATCCTATGGCTCATTTCTTAGTCATGATATATTCATTATACTTAGAAGTTCACCATACCCCAGTTAGTATGCTCTATTGTATCTTAGCGTTTATGATGTACCACATACATGGTAAGTGCTGAGGACTTATTTGATCATGGACAAAGTTATCTTGGATACTTAATTGCTGCAAACACAAAATCACCACAAGAACGCTAAGATGACCAAATCATCAGACATGTGCCAGACCTCTAAATTCTTGCAAATCCCATACCTGTGTTCATTCTGCATTACAATGGTCATTGTAGTGACAGTGACAATGAAGGATAGTGTGCTGGCCCCACGTGCACCCTCAGTGAGCAGCCCAGCACCTGATGCATCACACTAACGACGAGTTTTCATTGTGAGTGACAGGAACTCTACTGCCAGTTGTTAGTGCAGAAGGAATGTGCTGGAGAGCTTATGGAAACTGGACCCGAGGCTCCATGCTCCTGGGACTCCCTTTCTTTGAGCTCATCTTTCTTTGCCTAGGAAGAGCAGATGTTCATTTCATCTGCTAAAGGCCTTACTTCATACCTTTCCTAATGAATAATGTGGTAGAAGTGAAGGAGCTGCTTCCCCTCCCCCAGCTCCAGTAAGACTATTCCTAAGGAAGCTGTGGGTTATCCGTGCAGAGGTCAGGCGCTCTTCTCTGACCAAGCATGCTAATTCCAGTTGACCGTCACTAAAGGATGTGTAATACCTAGCAGCTGGGAACCACCTATCAAGTGGGAGTAGGAGAAGGGAAGAGTGCTAACTGGCCACAGACACAGCTGCTGTCTACCAAGTAACACCTTAGCGATAATGATTAAGCATATGCACTAGGGGTGAGAAGTGAATTATCTCCTTGAAGAACGGATTCCATACTGAAAAATAATAGGGCTCCCTGTCATCCAGTTTATACTTATTCACTGATTCAATTAGCAGTTTCTGAATGTCTGTCAAAGCCTTATTCTAGATGCTGAGTATACTTACTAGAAATAAAACAAATCCCTGTCCCCCAAAGACTTCCCTTTGAATGAAGCGAGACTGATAATCAACACACAGATGTGTAAATACAAAATATGTCAGCTGCTGGTGAGTGTAACAGATAATGAAGGCTAAAGTGACTAGGAAGTGTGGGGAGGGAGTGCATGGGGAGTGGCGCTGCTTTTTATAGGGATGGTGGGCCAGGCCAGTCTGACGATGAGACTGTTGAACAGAGGTCTGTAGACAGAGGGTAAGCTCTGCAGCTACATGTGCCGGGAACATTCTGAGACCAGGAAAAAGCAAACAGGAAAGCTCCCTGGTGCTGCTGCACAGAGGAACAAAAAGGCAGAAAAAGCAGGGAGGGCTGGGGTGCAGCTCGAGGCTAGAGCTCCTGCAGGAAGCCCAGTTTGATCTGCAGCACCAACAGGAGGAAGTGGATGAGGTGAAAGGCACTGAGTTTGAGCAGGGAGGAAGTTTACAGTAAAAGCTATGCAAAGCCAGAGGAGGTTTGGGGCTTCCTCATCCAGAACCAAGGTTTATGAGGGAAACGCTGAGGTTGTGGAGAGCTCTAAGTGGGTGGGGGAGCCACAGTGCAATCCGGGGGCGTTTCTTCATACGTTGCCTAAGGAGCTATCAGGAGAAAAAGGCTTGGATTTCAAAGGGTTTGGGACACTGTAATTTATTCTCATTCTAAATTTTTTTTTTTTTTTTAGGTTTTTGGAGACAGGGTCTCGCTTTTGTGGTTCAGGCTGGCCCTGAGCTCAGCCTCAAACTCACATCACAATCCTCCTGCCTCTGCCTCCCGAGTGCTGGGATTACAGGTGTGAGCCTCCACGCCCGGCACTGTGGTATGTGGTACTGGTTGCTGCTGGGTGTGGGGTCTCCACATCCAGTATTGTTATGTGGTTACCGGGGAATCGAACCCGGGCCCTTGCGCTTACAAGACAGGCGCCGGAACCACTGAGCTAACTCCCCGGCCCTCTCATTCTAAATTTATATTCAGTTATTTGCCTGATGTTATATTTGTAACCTGTACTCTTCTCTTTAGCAAGAACCTCTACCAATGTGTAGGTTTTAGGTTCATCAAAATCTGTCTGACCGTGAGAGGAGAGATTGGGTGTGGGGTCAGGAGAGCGTGAGAGGGACTGCACAGACGTGGTGGGGATTTTGACTTACTAGTGTGTGTACTCTTTGCTTGGAAGGTTTTGAGTAATGAACAGTGTCTTCCAAGAACCACTCTGACTGCTGGCATTGAGCAAGGCCATCTAAAACAGCATTTTCCAGTTGAAATACAATGGGAGCCCCAAATACAACTGTAAATTCTCCATAGCTATATTAAAAACTGTAAAAAGAGGCCAAATGAATGTTAATAATGTATTTCTACTGAGCTTAATATTCTGAAATATCATTTCACAACATAGTCAATATAAGAAAGATAATTAAACTCTTACATTCATTTCTTCATACTGTCTTTGAATTCTAGAAACTATCTCCACTTGCAGCACATCTTGGTTCAGACTACCCATATTTCTTTCTTTTGCTTTTTCTTTGGCAAGAAATAGGGGACTTTGGCAGTATAGGGGACTGAGCCTATGGATACTCTACCATTGGGCTATATTCCTTACCCTTTCTAAAATTTTTTTATTTTTAGGCAATCTTATTAAATTATTCAAGCTAGCTTTCAACTTCTGATCCTCCTGCTTCAGCCTACTGAGTAGCTGTGCACCACAAAAACCTGGGTTGGGGATTTAGCTCAGTGGTTCCGGCACCTGTCTTGCAAGCGCAAGGACCCGGGTTCGATCCCCAGAAACCACATATAATACTAGGCATGGAGATTCACACCAAGCAGCAACCAGTACCACATTCCACAGTGTCGGGTGTGGTGGCTCACGCTTGTAATCCCAGCATTCAGGAGGCAGAGGCAGGAGGATTGCTGTGATGTGAGTCTGAGGCTGAGCTCAGGACCAGTCTAAACTACAAAGCAAGACCCTGTCTCAAAAACCAAAAAGCAAAGCAAAACACAAAAAAATAAGAAAACCTGAGTTGGGTTTTTAAAAAAAAGAATTTTAGTCACAAATTTAATTTAATTTACTTTAACATCTGGATACTTCAAAACATTTTCTTGTATCAGTTCTGGAAAAATTTGTTTTTATTTTGTTTTGTTTTTGAGACAGGGGTTTCATGACACTGTCCAAGCTGGCCTTGAACTTCTGGACAAGATATCTTCCTATCAGGGACTAGTGGACTACTATGACTGCCAAAACCAAATTTTTTTCCAGTATCTTTTACTTTATACTGTTTATATGATCTATATCAATATCTCCTTTTACCATTCTGTTAGACACTATATAGAACATATTTTTAAACAATCTATCATTGGATCAATTGATGAATGGATAAATAAAATATAGTGCATCCATACAATGAAATACTTTGGGCCATTAAAGGAAATGAAGTACTAATGGATACCTCTTAGAAACATTCCACTAAGTGAAAGAAGCATAGTATGCAGCATTTCCATTGTTATGAAATGTCCATAATAGGCAGTCCTATAGAAGTAAACAGCAAAACAACAATAGTGTTGTATGAAGTGTATGAAAGTAAGAAAAACTATTGAATTGTATGGTGTTTTTTTTTTCTTTTTTGAGACATAATTTTAGTAAATTGCTAGATTGCCTAGGCTGAGCTTGAACTTGCAGTCTTCTGCCTCAGTCTTCCAGAGTGCTGAGATTACAGGCATATTCTCACGCATCCCACTTAAAGTTGTTTTAAAAATGTATCATTATGGGTTTAACCACCAGCACAAAAAAAAAAAGTTAAAAAAAAAATCTTATCACTTGACAGATTGTCTTCTCTCAGTTTTATTCAAAACAACAAATTTGAAACTACTTAACTTGCAAAAATATGCCACATAATCATTCTACTACTTTCATCCTCTCTACTAATATTTCAGTTATGATTTTCTTTGCCACCCTAGAGGGTTTTCATCCTGGATATCAATCACACTAGTACCATCAAGACACTCAACTACACTGGTTCCCAAGAAGATCTGTTTCAGGAAATATGTTCTTTGAAAGTATGCCTGCATATACTGGGTCTTTGTGGAGCCAAAGTCTTTTTGGATTTAGCTCAGTGGATCTGGTGTCTGCCTGGCAAGCAAGGTCCTCAGTTCAATCTCTGGTAACCACATACCACGATGCCAGGCACGGTGGCTCATGCCTGTAATTCCAACACTCAAGAGGCAGAGGCAGGAAGATTGCTGTGAATTTGAGGCTAGCCTGGGCTACATAGTGAGTTCAAGGTCAGCCTGAACTACAAAGTGAGACTCTGTCTCAAAAAAACAAAACAAAACAAAAAAACCCTAAAAAAGAAAAAGAAAGAAAAACTTTCTGCTTGTCTCCAGAAATACAAATATGATATTGTGATGATCTCTGTCCCAGGCTCTCACTGCCTCTCAGGAGAGGCACACGGGGGAAGAAATGGATAGCGTCCAGGCTCTGATGTTTTGTTTTATGGCAAGGCCCTGGTAAGCCTTCTGGGGCTGCTGACCCAGACCTGATACTTCTCCAAGGTCAGCTCCAGTCCAGAGTGTGTGACAGAGAGGGTCGGACAGACCTATCATCTCCAAAAGCCACAACAATGTACAAAACAACCTATACAAAATAGCCCTGGTTATCTGAACTGCATGTTGTTTAGCTTTGCCTGAGGCTGCCTAAACAGCTCCTGGCAGTTAAAGGGAGATTTATATAGCTGGAAAACTTGATCCCTTGACTTTCCTCTTTTACTTTTTTGTGGGTGAATTTAATCTTTGTACCTGACATGTCTGCTGAGTGTATAATTAGCATGGTGACATCTGAGCAGCAGTGTTTCTCAGCTAGCTCTATTTAGGGGTGGAAATATTTTTTACTTTGGATAAACTTAGGCACCCTCCAACTTCCTTATTAACCTGAGTATGTAACTTTTTAACCCTTCGAATATACTGAGGTCACAGAAATGTCTGCATCTATATGCCAATTGTAGTTACCCTGCCTGTAGGATACGCATGCAATCGGCTATCTCTCCGCATCAGTCCATGGGTCATACAAAGGTCAGGGCCCTCCTTCTGGTATTCTGAACATTTCTGGGATAGACAGCTTCTCTATACCCCTCCACTCTAACTCCTGCAAGCTGTACTTCTTTTGGAATTGACCACTCTTCCCTCTTGCTCTTTTACTCCCAAATCAGTCATGTTTTTGTCTAGTGGTGTGGGGGGTCTCTATGCCCAAATAAGATGCCTGGCAGACTTCAAAGAAAGTTTGGGGGACAGGGATATTCTTCTGAGGAACAAGGATATACCTCTGAGCAACAGGGCCAGCATAAAATCAAATTTGTGTGAAGGCTGCCCCACAGTTCTCCTGCCCTGCAGGGGCTTCCAGACTCCCGCCGGAGGCTCTGCCTTCTCCCTTTCTTCTTTCTTCCTTTGTGAAGTATAAAAATTATTCCTGTACATAGCAAAAGCCAAAAGTCACTTGTTAGGCTGAAAGAAATATACATTTTTTACAACTTTTTCCCTGGTTCTCGGTTTCTATCTACATATCTTAGGACACTAAGCCAAAGTTATAAAACTAGTACTTAGAAAGATTTGCCCTAGTAAAGTCACATACCACCTCTCTCCTTTATTTTATCTCAGAGAATAGGGGGTGTAGATTTTGTTTGTAAAATGAATTTTAAAAAAGCAGGAAGAACAAAACAATGACAAGAATATTTGAAGCAGTTAATACTATTTATTGAGCTTCTATGTTCCAGGCGCAGAGCTAGGCACAAAGAAAAACAAAATCAGACTAATTATGCCCCTGTATAGCTCACAGAGCTACTAGCAAAAGAAACAACAGTAAAATATGAAAGTAGAATGCTGCTATGAGTGACAAGTGCAGATGCCATGAGGACAACATGCAGGGCCAGGCAAGCTGTCCGTAAGGCTGTGACAGCAGACCTGTGACCTGAAGGTCAGGTTGCTGAACCTGGAAAGAGGAACAGCATTCCAGACTGAGGGAGCGGCTGGCAGAGGATTCAAAACAATGGAAATCCCTGGCAAAAGACCAAAGAAGGCCCCCATGGCTCAGGCTGCAAACCTGGGTAGCACAGAGGAGTGAGGCGAGGTTGGAAAGAGAGGTAAGACAAACGCATTGAAAACTTTCAAGCTGGGGAATGTGAGACAGCTCAGATTTACATCTAGAAAAATGTCACCCTGGCTGCGGTGTGGAGAATGGAATGGAAGTTCAGAGACTTGAAAGGGGCAGTCAGCTGGAGCCTGTGTGGAGACAGGCAGTGATTACTGATATGATTATCCAGAGCAGCTTTTCATGTTTTAATTTTTATACTAAATGAATATACATACAAATAGTTCAAAACAGCAAATAGTATTACAGTATAAGGTTTATAAAAAACATAGCAGCCCTCCAAAATGAAACCCCAGCAGTATCCCAACCCCCCACCCCAATTGCTTTGCTCCTTCTAAGGACCCCTTCTTCAGCTCTTAACTGTGCACCTAGTATTTCCTGACCCTTCCTGTGGGGGGGAGGTCTACTGCTATGCTACATTCCCAGCCCTCCTCTTACTTTCAAAACACATTTAAAGTGCTGTTTGTTTCTCAGTTTCATACATTGTTATTTCCTACTAGGAAAGAAAATATTTTCACACTATTATTCCATGTCCTCCCCTAACTCAGTTTTTACTCTAAGAAAGAACATCCAAAGCCAAGATCAGCACTTCCTTCTTAGTTTTCTCATATAAGACAAATACCGATGTCCTTTACAAGACAAAAAGCATCAATCTGTCAGAACAGATCCAATACCTTTACTATAAATATGTACGTCTGGGAGGAGAAGAGTACCTCATGTATATTTGTCATGGACACAGTTGATGCAGTACAGATTTATATCCCTTTAATAAAGTAAAAACTACCCATATTTTAAGTTGGCACAAGAACATTCAAGGAAATCACAGTTGCATTATATGTCCTAGTTGAAAGACATAATAAAGTTGTTTATACTAGGATTCAAAAACATTTTTATTGTAAGACTAATGTCTTAGGGAGTAACTGCTAGAAAGGCTATTAATCAGTGAGTGTCCTACCATTTATTGACAGAGCAACAGAGCAGGTCGCTCCTACAGAGTGTGAACAAACATGAAAACAGGTGGCTCCCACCTGGAGCCTAAAAAACATGTCAGATATGTTGACCCTCAGGTAAAGATATTCCAAGGAGTACAAAGATTAAGCAGGGGAATATTCATGTAGAATTATGGATAATGGAAAATAATCTCAATGCTCCAAAAGAGAAAAATGGTTAAATGACGTCATGTTTACAGAAAACGCTGGTAGGAAGTCCTCAGGTTCATCATTTCAGGGTATATTTAATGCTGTGGGAGAATGCTTATGAGAGAAAAAGTGGAGGGAGATCACCCTAATGTAAAAGCAAGCATATGTACATGTGTATAATGTATATACATGTATAAGCATATATAATTTTATATGTATTTACCTATCCACATGCCAATGGAAGTTCACAAAAACAGGACAACCATTTTTCTCCTCCACTGGTCCATCACTCACTTCCTTCAGATTCAGTGGGGGAGGTGTTTAAAACCCAAGTTCTTGGGTTCCATCCTGGATCTGTGACTGAGGGACACTGGAAACAGAGCTCAAGCTGTCACTTATGCATCCCTGACTCCTAATGCAGTTTGAGTCCAAATGTATTAAAAACTGCATTAATGAGGCATGAGTCATCCACCTGGGCAAACCAAAACAACTTTTGAGAATGGGAAAGTGTATATTTTCAAATCTAAGGAATAAGAAGTTATGTATGAATTCCTAAAAATTATTGAGTCAGTTTAGGCCAAAGAAAGTACTACACTAAATTCAGATAAGAAAATCACTACCTCAACAAACTGTTCATGTAAAACATAAGTATAATAATTCTAGAAGTGTATGGAACAGAGTTTCTCAATGTTCCAAGATGTTCATGGGCAAAAAGAGACTTCAGTGATGAAAAATAAGCTTGGGGCACTGTACGTATTTATCATGCTCTCCCCTTTAAGGTTGTACAATCATAAGCAGGTTATAGGTTCTGAGAAGTTTTAACAGAAGTTTTCTTCTTGATCCTAGCTCCTTGATGTCTTAAAATTCTCCTGTCATTAAAAACAAATTCTAGGCCAAAAGAAAGTCTAGAAGAATTCTCATATGGACGGACCACCACATTTAAAGCCACTTTTAAGTCCCTTTCCATCATCTCTGAGGGCTTATCATGGCTCAAGTCAGACAGCAAACAATGTTCAAGAACAGCAAAGAGGAGTGCTAAGGCCACAAGATTAAAATACCTGAAGGAAGTTTTATTTATCTGTTCCTACTATCAGAGCTAGAAATATATGTCTTGTCTATTCATTTGTATATTCCAACATAATGAAGTCTGGCACTTATATGATATTCAGTAAGGGGACATCACCAATCAGGTAATCAAAGATTTCTATATGTAATGAAATGAACTAGGCATGTAAATATTCCTATAATGTGCACAGTCATATTATTGAGACTTCATTTCACTCAAAAAAATTTCTGAGCACTTATTATCTTGGGCATTTCTAAGAATGGAGAGCGAGGGCCGGGGATTTAGCTCAGTGGTTCCTCAGTATTTAGTAAGCCTGTCTCAAAATAAAAAAGGATTGGAAATGTAGATCATTGGTAAGGCCCTACATTCGACCCCCAAACCACAGGATAGGGAGGAAAAAAAAGGGGGAGGGAGGAAGGGAGAGAAAGAGGGATGTGGCATCTGTCTTGCAAGCGCAAGGACCCTCGTTCGATCCCTGGTAACCACATACCATACTGGGTGTGGAGACTCACCCCAGCAGCAACCAGTACCACGTACCAAGTGCCGGCCATGGTGGCTCACACCTGTAATCCCAGCACTCGGTAGGCAGAGACAGGAGGATTGCTGTGATATGAGTTTGAGGCTGAGCTCAGGGCCCGCCTGAACCACAAAGTGAGACCCTGTCTCAAAAAAAAAACCTAAAAAAAAAAAAAAAAAAAAAAAGAATGGAGAGCAACCAAGACATAGTTTCTTTCCTAGAAGCTCTACGCAGTAGAATTACTAGGCCTACCCATTCTGTCTTATACATTTTAGAATAATGGAGATTTCTAATTAGCGCTTGTTTAAATTGAGTTTGGAAACTGAGCCACACTTTTAAGTTTGGTCAAATTTGGGCATTTTGGAGGCAGAGAGACTAGAGTCAGAATCTGACCATTCCAGGTTGATGAGAACTCAAATGAATGGAGTGATCTTGGTCAACACTATTACCAAGCTGTCTCTATAACCAGCTAGGAATCAAAAAGTCTGAGCAGAGAAACCTTGGAGCACTGGACAGTAGACACCTGACAACATTTCTAAGTGTGTGCACAGCTAAGTTTGCTAGGTTTCTGTGATATTGACACGTAGGATTAGGAAAGGGGTACTGTGGAGTTCACAGGCCTCTGTACTGCAGGACTTTTCACAATGTGCTGCTTTCCTTGTATGCATTATCTTGTGTATTTTTCACAACAGTCCTATGAATTAGGTTTTATTCTTTTTTACATTTTGGAGATAAGCTAATTGAAGAAGCTGTAAGAGACCACCGTAATATACAGAGTGGGTCTGGTCCACCAGAGCGGCTTCTTGGTATAAAGCTTGGTTTCTGATCATTCTAAAAAATGCTTTGTTTAAGGTGTTGATGGTCATTAGCCCAGAGGAACCTATAGTATAAAGTGTCTCCCAAACTGCCTTGACTAGGGAGCCCTTCTGAGAGAATCCACGAATCTTCACTTGTTTGCCATGGAACATATTTTGAGAAATACTGTGAAGCAAGTGAGTCAGCGACCCCAATGCAGACAGAAAGGAGGCGGAAATAGCTCTGAAAGAAAAGATACTCTAGGATTCCTCTCCCTCTCCCCCTCCCTCCGTCTCTCTCTCTGTCCCTACATCCCTCTTTCTCTCCCTTCCTCCCTCCCCCTTTCTTTCTCCCCATCCTGTGGTTTGGGGATTGAATGTAGGGCCTTACCAATGATCTACATTTCCAACTCTTTTTTATTTTGAGACAGGCTTACTAAATACTGAATTTCTCAGAGCAGGTGATCCTCCTATTCAGCCTCCCCAGTGCTTGGATTAGAGGGAAGTGTCAACATACTGAGGAGAATATTTTTAAAATTTGTATTCAAAGAATTATTAATATGGACATGTAAATTAAATTTTAATAGATGCCATTTTTACCTCAAGATCATAAGCTTCACTTAATGAGTCATTTATCTTAAATAATATTTGATATAGAATCCTAATTCTGGGGCCGGGGAGTTAGCTCAGTGGTTCCGGCGCCTGTCTTGCAAGCGCAAGGGCCCGGGTTCGATTCCCCGGTAACCACATAACAATACTGGGTGTGGAGACCCACACCCAGCAGCAACCAGTACCACATACCACAGTGCCGGGTGTGGTGGCTCACGCCTGTAATCCTAGCACTCGGGAGGCAGAGGCAGGAGGATTGTGATGTGAGTTGGAGGCTGAGCTCAGGGCCAGCCTGAACCAC